>VWPV01019262.1:0-24620 GCA_013389885.1 Geococcyx californianus
GATTACTGCTCATCAGAACCCAGAATAATTAAAAGTCTTAGCCCCCAAACCAGATCTTTTAAACAAAAAAACCCTGTGCTCTAAACAGCTTCATATACTAGTTGCTAAAACTTGCCTAACCATGACTAATCAAGGTAATTCCTATTGAGTGTCTGCTACAGCTTCTGGATGGGTTGATGGAAGAACTGATACATATAAAAACTTTGCAGTAGTAAATGGTCATTACAAGTGGATAGTTATATTTGGCATGGAAAAAGTTATCAGTCTTTGCCCCATGGTCTTATAAACCATCAGAGGTAGGCAAGCACCATATTACGACAAGGTTGTATTTCAACAATTGTTGTGTATGGCCTAGTCCCAGCACATTAAACACAGCTACAAAGCAGGAAAGGGATCTTAAGGGGAACTTACACAACACTGAGATCCACCCGAGAGGAGGATTTATAACAGTTGTTCTAGGAAGAGTCTGGAGGAGTGTGATTACCCACTACTATCTGCCCCATTGCAAAAATTCCTGCACAGTACAGAACAAGCTGAAAAACTGAGAGAACCTTTAGTTTTTGAAGCCATAGTAAAAACATAAAGGGCCAGAGATAGGGTCAAGAACAGAACAGAGCACTATCATGTCAGACTCAGAACAGATTAGTATAATAATGCAGATGACAAGGCCCCTAAATGATGATATTTGTGTTGAAGGGTAGTTAAAAGAAGTGCCCCACGCTCAACATGTAAGAATCCAGCTTAAGCAACAAAGAGTGATTCACACTGAGCAGTGAGCTCAACTATTACTTGGATAGAATTAGCAAAATGGATCCTGCAAGCTAGAGAATGATGAGAAATGAGAACAGGGAGTGATAACACACCAGAACCTAGTCCAATCGGTAACATTTGCTAACATTGGATTACAGCAGGGGATCTGGAGAAGGGGTGTAAGTGTAAAGCAGGGTGTTAGCAGGAGTGCCCAGTGCCACTGCATATGGAAAAGCAAGGAAGGATAAATAAGACAGTAGTACAAAAGAACAAGTTTCAGCCATTTCAGCCCTAAGGGTATCACTCCTTACAGGTTACACTGGTTTGGTTTTGCTGGGTTTGCTTTCCTTTCTTGTTGTTTTCTATGTACATACAAAATGGGAAAGATATAGTGTTGGTCAATTTAGTCAATTCCCAAGGCCAAAGTTAAAATCAAAGCCATCACTTTCATTTGTGAATGATGCAGAAGATAAAACCAATTGTAAGACGTTCCCATCTCCAAGCGATGAAAACTGTCCATGAAGATATACGCGACTCCTTTTAATAACAATGGTTATGGTCACTAATACACGACGTTTGTATATGCAACATAAACATACATAGACTCATAGAATCATAGAATCATCTAGTTGGAAAAGACCTCTGAGATCATCAAGTCCAACCGTACCTGTCCCCTTAAGAAACCATATCCCTCTGCATTCATAAAACATAATAGTTTAAGTGCTACAAGAAGCAAAGTTTAATCAATCAAGCATAGAAATAGTCACAATGGTAATTTTTATTTTATAATACTGTATGCTATTACGTGTACATTTGCAACATTGGGACTTGGAAGAGCTCATGTTTGTGTAGTGTTATATATGATGCCACAGATATAAAAATAGCTATGAAAAAGTGGATGTTTCTGGGCTAGCTAGGAAACAGATCATGGTGCAAACTAGAATTTCCTCAATTACAGAGATATAAAAAAACTACATACAAGTATGATATACAATCAACGAGGATGGTGAGGGGGCTGGAGCACAAGCCCTATGAGGAGCGACTGAGGGAGCTGGGGTTGTTTAGCCTGGAGAAGAGGAGGCTCAGGGGAGACCTTATTGCCCTCTACAACTGCCTGAAGGGAGGCTGTAGTGAGGCAGGAGTGGGGCTCTTCTCTCAGGTGACCGGTGACAGAACGAGAGGACACGGTCTCAAGCTTCGCCAGGGGAGGTTTAGGCTTGACATTAGGAAGAAGTTCTTCACTGAGAGGGTAATTGTTCACTGGAATGCTCTGCCTAGGGAGGTGGTGGAGTCACCATCCCTGGAGGTGTTCAAAGAGAAAGAATTTGGATGAGGCACTTAGTGACATGGTGTAACTGACAAGTAGGAGTAGGTGTAGGTAGTAGGTGTAGGTGTTGGGCCATAGGTTGGACTCGATGATCTCAAAGGTCTCTTCCAACCTTACAATACTGTGATACTGTGTGATACAATTATATTCCAACTTTATGAAACAGACTATTTGTTATTGAGAATAATTAGTTCTTACACTATTGCAATTGTGTGTTCATCAAGTGCCCAGAGATTATTGTAAATAATCTCATTGTGTATAATTTATCTGATAACAGACATGTAAGTAACATCTGCTGAAGGATGTGGTTTTAATTACTATGAAGAAATACCTATAGAAGCAAACTCAGCTGAGAGTAACTACTGTAAATGCATGTTACATTAGGCTCAATACCTTTAGCAACTGCCCAGCAAATTTCAACAATTTTCAAACAATTCCTAGAATTGCTCAAGCACCTCCCTCTCACACCTGACATCTGACAGGTAGCACAGAAACCACAAAGGGAGAGGCTGAAAAATCGCCAAGTAAACCAGATCACTACCACAGTCCTAAATGCAGTGGGAGTGCCTCTCAGAGCAATCTTCCTCAACCAGAAGAGTTGTATCCCACAGTCATCTCTTTAATCATTACACTGATTTTTCTTAGCTATAAAACACAAATGTTAGCGATGTTATGGTTATACGCAGCAATGAAGAACTACAGATTATTCAGACCTGTACAAGTTATCTCGAGATAAGATCAGACAGAAAAGAGTAAACATTTCTGAGAGCTGTTGTCTCGTCCTTGTCAGTAGCCTTGAGATGTAACAATTGCAACATTCATTTTTGACTTATAAAAAGTGTCTGTGAAGGTGTTATAGTTGAATTAAGACAAATAAAGCCTCAAATGATTCATTAAAGGTTTATTTAAGAAAGGAAAGCAAAAGCAGCACACTACAACCTTGACATAAAGCCACGCCACATTCCTTCTTAAACAGGATGATTTGTGTCTGGAACAGTGAGGCTGTTTTCTCCTTGTATCCTTTTGTTTATCAGTAAATTGTTCTTTATTTATCACAAAGGGAATTAACAAAAGCCCTGTGGCCCCATAAATATGATTTTGCCATTTCTAGCATGCTGATAGAATGAAGATTTCATATCAGGCAACTAAATCTCACGTGCAAATTGAAGACACAAAGTGTCAAATTCTGTAACACTGACTGACGTACATAAAATCAGACTTTTCTAGATCTTGACTTCCTCTCACATACAGCTGTGCTGTCTTCCCATATTGGACCTCCAGTGGTGAGATTAGCAGGCTCATTTAAGTCCATAGTACTAATTAAAACCTCTTCACCTGAAGTTAGTAGAAACAGCATCTTTTTCCTGCTGTATGATCTAGTTGCCAGGCTGGTAAAAAAATCTCTCATTTTGCCTGTGCTTTACACAACTCTTAGACTCTACAAGCTACTTAAAATTAATAAGCTGCTTATTTTAATAGCTCTAAGGGGTAACGATGTATCAGCATGCACACACACAGGTTTCATACCATTATCCTAAAAAGAAGAGAGACACAAGCCTGAAATCATCCTCGACTTCAATCACAAATAAAATCACAATGCACTGATTCATCACAATTCAGGTCAACAATTCCCCCTTCATTTTACATCAGATACCCACACTGTAAAGTGGCATAAACCTCCAAAGACCCTTTTCACTTTACGATATCTTAGCCGCCCAGAAGGACTGCACTTTTCTTGCAGATCCACCTATACACAGAGTGGCAATTATCAGCATGCATTTCGGTCAACTTATAGGCAGCACATTTCTCTTCTTTCTTCCTTCCTTTTATCGTAAAACTGCAAGAGCCAAATAACACTCAGATATGAAGTTCATTGAAAAAAACTGTTTGCACATACAAAGAGTGAAACCAAAAAGACTGGGTTTTTTGTCTTTACATATTCTCATTGTTTTGGTTCTCTGACACACAGATAGGTGTTTTTTTAGTAAGTTTCACCCTTTCTGTATTTCCTTACTTGTTCTGCAGCTGGAAGCAAAAAGCTTACAGAGCATAGGCACCTCCTAATAAAAATCTAGTTCATTTTCTGAAAGCTGTCAAGGAATCTCACTTTTCGACTGCATGTTTTGATCAGAAATTTGCACTGAGAAAAATCAGAATAGGCTTTGCTGTCTGGCTGAAGTATGGGCCCTGATGGATTATCTTATCTTTCTCATGGTCTAATAACAGCTTGGGCACAGCAAGAGGAGAGAACATCACATAAGCCAACACATCCACCCAAGAGTAAACCTACCTGTGGCCTGGATGTCGGGGATCATTGAGCCAAACCCATCTTCCTTCCTCCTCATCAAAGCTTAATCCGGTCCAAACAAAGCCAGTGTCTTTATCCTTCAGCTTGTTAAGGAAGTCCTAAAGAGAGGTATATTCTTGAACTCTTATAATAGAATCATGGAATTATAAGGTTGGAAGAGACCTCTGAGATCACTGAGGCCAACCGTGCCAGTCTGCCTATTAAATATAAATAATATAAATATAAATATAATATAAATAATAGTGACGCCTCATAGAACTCCAGCACCAGTACCATAGAGTAGTAAGTAATATTAGAAAACCAGCAAGGTTTTCATGCCCAAAGATTCCAGAAAATGTTTCCAAGAAATCCAAAAGGGGAAAAAACCTCAAAAAAACATGCAAACTAGTTCAGATTCTCAACTACACCCAATATCCTGGTTTATGATGATAAGTGGAGCAATCAACAAGCCAACCTTTTGTTCCTTGCTGGCCCCAGGCCCATTCCACTGGCACATTTCAAATGAGGACCAAGCTGATCTGAATTACAAGAGCTAAATCACCTCTTTTTCCCCTCCGTCAGGAATGGAAGTCAACACTTTGTCAGCTCACCCTCCTGGGTGCTCTGGAAGTGACTGTCTGAACCTGGTCACTTCAGAGCAAAATCAAGATCAAGAACTCAAAAGGGATGCACTACAAAGGTAGGATTTGGTCCATAGAACTGCTTTTTGTCTCTTGCTGCAGACCCAGTACTGACATTTAAAATGTACAAAGGACAGAGAACGTACAAAGGACAAAGTTCCATCCCCTAAAGAAACAAGTTTGATATGGAATAAAGCATGCAAGAATCCTCCAAATACCAGCTGATTCTTGACAGAGAATCTATCATTGCATCTATTTAAATGAAATGTAGGCTATTGGTATTCTTTTTGAGGCAAATATTTCTTAACATGCAAAAGCCAATCATCAGAGCACTTTCCACTGACAATGCCTCTTATGACTGAAATTAGAAATGTCTTTTAAAAATAAAGCTCTACTTTGATATGTGGATTCACAAGGTACAAGTAAGAAGAATATTTAAACCACAGAGTGCCTTCTTACCATTTCAGCCTCATCTTCTATAATTAGGAGTTCAGCTTTTTTTCCTGAGCAATACTTTCTGCTGTTCTCCCAGGTGTCACGAGTTTCTGAGTAGAAATAACATCTCCCATAATGCATCTTCCAGCCAGTGGGGCAGAGTTCACATCTGGACTCTGAAGAGTTTGAATAAGAGAGTAAAGAAGATTTAAACCAGGGGCAGAAATTGTGATGGTACAGATCAATTTAAGAAAGCACATTGTTTCTGCTTTACAGTGGTAGTTCCTTGATTAGGGATCACTGTGCCTTTAAATATTTCAGAACTGTTGGTAATCGTATGAAATTTTTCACGTAATAATTGCTGTAAAGGGCATGGTTAAAATCCCAGCTCTGCTGAAATCACTGACAGTTCAATAACATCCAAGAAGAAATAACAAAGATATTCAGTAACACTGTTTCAATTTTATTTTTGACTTAAACAGAAATGTTTTAAGGATGGAACTTTAAAATAGATCATTTCCATATCTTTATCAATATAACTATACTTATTCTGGTATCTAAAGGTCAATTCCTTTGCACAGGTGTTTATTTTTATATTTTAATCTTAATTTATTTTATTATGGTCTAATTTATTTTTATAATCTTAACATATTTTAATTATATATTTAATCTTTTCAAGAGCATCAAACCATTTATGCTATTGTGAGCAAGATTTTGTTTCCTTACCATTTGTGTGCATGCATAAGCTTTCCTTTAATGTACTCAGTAATCTGCTTTCATGAGGACCTTCCTCAGAGACGCTGACACTTTCTGAAAGATTTTCTCTGTGCTTCGATGTGTCACTTGGTAACAAGTCACCTGGACAAGAATCTCAAACATTTTAATGTAAAGCTCACAAGTGAACTGTATAGAAACCCCATAGTATTTTTCCAGGAACAATAATAGGAACTTTAAGTGGAAAATCAGCTTGTTCATTTGCCCTTCTCCTGAAAATTGTAGGTGGAGAGTCGAGCACCCAAATCATTTACGTGAAACAAATACATGAGGTGACTGTCTTCACAAAGACAGTGTAGTAGAGTCAATTATCATCATGCTTTTGACAATATGGTATACAGCAGCTGTCTTTCAAATAACACGATTGTGCCTTTGATTTTCCAGTTCCTTAAATTTATATTGAGCTTTTTCCAGAAAAGAATGGATTGACTCGCATGCAGAGAAAGGGAGAACAGTTGACTGCTGGATATTTATGCCCGGAATTGCTTCTTAATTCTCATTTTCTCCCGTGTTCTCAAGCGTATTTGATGCACAAAGTGATTTTGATATCCAGAAGCAGGCTGAACATCACGAATATCAAGACAAGATTTTCTACGGGAGGAAAATAAATTAGACTCCTCAATCTATATTTAGAGGCTTGTGGATGGCAACCTAAAAACTTGTTCAACTTGCTTGAACAGGGCACCTGCAACCATTTCTTTCTGATCCCTGAATTGAGATGCTCAGGGATGATGGCCCATATCCGTGCTAGATTGATAAGCTCTGTGCACACATGATCAATGCTGGTAGCAAGCCACTGCTTATGCACAAATTCCGTGGACAATGCAAAGGCACCTTATATAAACTGAGAGGCACACATTTTTATTTCTGTTCGGAGAGGTCTTTTATAACTGTGTGTACCATTTTCCAGCCTCCTATCTCAGCCATCCCTGAAATTCAGCTTGTGTTCCCATCGTACATGCCAAGGGGAACTGGGTTACTTAATGTAAGCACAGCAGGGCATCAGGAGGTGAAGACTGGCTGTGAGAATGAGGGAAGGAGGAGGTAGCAAGGGTTCCAGTTGTACCATATCCCTGAATTGAGTACTTTCTCATTACTCAAAGAGTTTTTCCAAACTGAAATTTTGGAAAATTTGGATTCTTTGACTTTCATAGTTTGTTGAGTTTTGGAAAGCAATAGGAGGGACTCCCAGTTTGGGGGACTGGAAAGTGAGTAAGACTCCAGCCCTCTTCACACACCCTAAAGAGGAAACAGTCCCCTGAAAACCACTGACCTTCTGCATAGCCACAGCCCCAGAATGCGGATGACTTCCTCCCACCTTCATCGGAAATACAACAGCAGAAAGTACGAGTGTTCTTGTCACCTTATCAAAACAGTTTGTTTGCAAAACTTGTTTAAGTTAGGGATTAATGCCTGCCACCTTCACAGGAATTAAAGCAAAACGTTTCACTTGGTCACTCACATTGCTGAATTAATGTGATCGCAGCTCCCAGAAATAGAACATTCAGAAATCCCGAGAGAGCAGCGAGACACCATAAGCCTGAAGAATTAGAAGGAAGTCCTACAAGAAATAAGAGGGGTTTACAAATACAACATGAATTGCCACCAATGATATAAACCTGGGTTTCTCTAGACATCTTTCAGGCAGAATGTTCATCACTGTCAGTTTGTCACGTGCTTTGTCACAGTTGCTTTTTATCTTCTCCTTGCCTCCTGCTTTGGTTAGGGCTTGAATTTTCTTATGCTGTCTTTGCTGTTCTCCAGTTCATTTGAGGTTTCTGCTTCTTTATAGCAGGAGGGTGTCACTTGCAGATGTCATGAAGGCTGTTAGATATCACGGCAAGCACCTAACCAGCATTTCTAAAGGAAAACTCACTAAGTGCAAAAGGAAGAACTGAAGTTCCCAATGGTTGCAGAGGAAGAGACGTATATAATATGTAAGAACAAAATAAGAGATTCTGGATCTATGAATACCAATATGATCAAGAAAGGACCAGCAAATTCTCTGAAAATTAAAGTCTGTAACTCCAGGAACCCCCAGTTAGTTTTATCACCTGTACATTTTCTGCCAAGTCAAAGGCTTTTAGAGAAGTGCACATTATAATCTGGACATCTATTTTTTTTATTGACTCCTTGATGTTCAGCCAATCTTACCTGGAAAATGACTATAAAATGTTTGAAAAATTAAGTACTAGTGCATTAAACAGGGCTTATTTGAAGACTGGGTGCTTGACTAAAGTCAATTAATAGAGATGCAAAAATCAGCTCCCTTGCAACTCAAAGAAAACTACTTTTAATTGGAATCAGAACAGGCTGGAAATGTAGAATCTCAGTGAATCTCCCTTCTAATATTAAGGACCAATCTCAAAATTTATTTTCTTAGGACTGTCACAGTCCTGCCACATCAGTTGCTAGTGAAACCCACTGCCTCTGTTTGCTCACTCACTTTATTACAGGATTTCTATGGGTCTTGATATAGAATCACAGAACTATGTGAACTGGAAGGAATGTCAGGAGGCCATTTAGTCCAGATTCCTGCTTAAGGTGAGTGGAGGTACAGTAGATTTCTCAAGGCTTTGTCCAGCCAATTTCTAAATATCTCCAAGGGTGGGGATTCCACAGCTCCTGTCCAAGTGTTTGACCACTGCCATGGTAAGAAAAAAAGGTCTTGTCTCAAATTTTAATTTTCTGTGTTCTAGCTTGTGTCTTTAATATGCACCTTTGAGAAGAGTTTGGTTCTGTCTTCTCTATACTCTCCCATTTTGTAGTTAAAGTGAAATTTAAGACTCCATTTATCCTTCTTAGGGGTGCACAGAATCAATTGTTTCAGACTCTCATCCTGTGTCACTTCTCCAGCTCCCTTACTGTTTCAGGAGCCCTCTGCTGGACTTGTTCAGTAGGCTGTTCATGTACTCCCGGGAGGTGTAATCATACAGTTAATGCAGGCTGCAATACGACAGAGCTCTTTACAATAACTGAGGCAGAAAAGCTGTTTTATGGTACTCAAAGGATTCCTTGGAGCAAAGAGGATAACAGAAGTTGCCCAGCTATGCGGGAAATGTTGAGTTAATTTTTCTTCCTAGCTTTCTGACACTTGTGCTTTCAGGAAATACTCTGCAAATGTTCTTCTATGAAGAACTTTGTTCACTTTGTCCAAACTTAACTTCATGGGAAAAACTGTTTTACACACAAACCTTCCATGAGTTAGGACTCAAGAATAAAGTCAGAGAATAACAGAAAGATCATTTCCTGTTTCATGGAAATGGCCTTTCTTGGAAAATAAAATGGATCTCAAAATGTTACACCTTCTAGAGAACTCATTCTCTAACTAGTAAATAAGATCAAGAAGTACCCCATGGAAGTATCCTTTAAAAGCCACTACATTTCAAATGCTGATGGCCTAGATCAGATCGGAGTCATCTGTTTGAAAAGTTCCCTGCTTCTACACTCTTATTTCAAAAATGAAGTGCGTGGAGTTGAGTTTCAAATCATGAAACAATGTGAACTTTGTGCTGCACAATAAACTCACTTCCACTAACATTTTCACTTCATGTCTCATTTTTAGCTATCATCATTCTGCACAGAGGTCAAACATCTTTTCCTCATTTGTCTATCCAATCATGCTTACTTGGGAAATCCTGTATTTGTGGCCAGTCACCTTTAAATATTCAAACAGCTAATCCTCTCTGGTTTTATATTACCACCCTTTTTACATACTTTTTACTAGCTACGCAGCATATTCACCTTAAGCACTTGTGTGTGTTTTCCTTCTTCCTCTGATTGCCATGCAGTGATCTTGACAGGAAAACAGCAATGAGTGTATCTGAGGGCTAATCTTATCTCTTCACTCTGGCTAGACTGCAGGCATAACAGTAACAGTGACTCCTGTAAATACTCAGATTAGGCTCAGCTCCCCAGGGGGTGCTTTGGCAGCAGTAATACCACAGCACTGACACCTCGGTGTGGGCTGACAGCTCAATGTGGGTCGGACTTCTCAAGAAACCGCTGTAGCTTCCACTGCTGGCAAGACCCAATGACACTGCAAGGGCGAAGGGGAGCTCTGCGTTGGTGTCTTCCTTCTGTACTACGTGAACAGGCACGGATATTCCACTGAATTACTCCAATGAGGCATTGCATCCATCTCTAATCACTCCAGCTAACACTCTTCTCTATTCCCTTTGTATATGACAGTACCATGACGGTTTGTGTCTGGTCTAAAGCTGTCTCACACACCTTCCACTACAAGCAGAGGCTCAACTTGCAGTGCCTTGTTTCACAAGCTAAATGAAAGCACTGCTCTCTTCAGTCCCCTAACCCAGTAAGTTACTGTCTTAGAGTTTCAATTTAAATTACTCTTAAACTCTTCTCAGTTGTGATTCCTGAAAACACAACAAAGCAAAACAACAACAAAGAAATAAAACCAAGCAAAAACCCTGTAGAAATCCTGAACAGCCAATGAGCCATCACCACTGCCAAACTTGCTAACAACTGCTGCTTCACGTTTTGCTCATATACATCTATCTCCCAGTCTCCAGTTTGTACTGGGACTGTTGCCACTGGTACTCCAAGCCTGGTACTATTAGTATATATTTCATTATATTTCTCTGTATATGACAGCTTTGGCCATACCAACTAAAATACAACTGAATATAACTGGAGACTTGTTATTTATGGAACAAGTCTGAAGGTGGAGCATAAAAATGCTTATCTGCTCACCTGCATTGGAGCTTTTCTTCCTTGCTTTGAAATGAAGTTCTGTGTAACCCTCTTCATTCTCCATCTCAAGGTCTTTTCAGCGCTTCTTCCTATTGAAGACTGTTTGACTGCCAGTGCCAAACCAGGTTATGAGAAATACTTCAAACAAGTGTGAATAACAGGAAGAGGACAGCGGGCGGTCATTTGTGCTTTTAGCTGAAGCCACACAGTAGCAGGACTACAAAAAGGAACTTAACAGTAGAAACTGTGCAGACAAGTGAATGCTTTTTCTCTTCTTTTTCACTTCCTTTGTCTTTTTCTGACAAACTCCAAACCCTTCTAACAGACAATTCTAATTGCATTTTCTCCAGTGCAATATCACAGTCCTCAAAAGCAGTCTTTCAACACACCTGCACTCCTGCACCTGAGGGAATAGATTTGACCCCCTCAAGCCCATTTCACCATATTGATGTACTTTTCTCATTTATCTTACATTAGATCTGTCAACTTCTATGTTTTTCTCACATGCTAGGAATTGCTTCTTGCTTTACCAAAAGAAAATTGTGTGCATATGTCACTAAATAACTGGAAAGGATATTTAAATGCATGTATTGATCCTTGGTTCTGCTTTGTGCCTGTCCACCTGAGTGACTGTTCATAGGTTTGAGTAACTTAATGCCTTTCTTTAAATGGTGGCTTGTGCAGCATGAAAATACTGAAGCAGATCTGTTCAAAACATAGTTTGCAATGTTTCTGTCGCACTTCAAAAGGACAAGCTTGGGATTTTTGTATCAGCCAAAGAGTTGTTTACTTTTAAATGAGTATGCAAGTTTTCTTAAAAAAAATTAAGCTGGGAATTCTAGCAAGTTCTTAGTATTTTTTAAGTGCTAGCATGGAATATTTCTTTCTGGACATTGAGGATTCAATAGGAGGTTGAATGATTTTTTTTCTCTGAAATTATTATAATGATTTCTGGCTGCTGTCAAATTCACCAGGATTCATCAAGGGTTTTTTTGGGTCAGGACTACATCCTGGCTTCACCTTTCATGTGTCCATACAGTTCCTAGTCCTGATACACTATGGGAGACACAGACCATGATGTCATTAGCTGTAATAAGAAATCAAATGTTTTAGTGTCTTAAACACCTCAGTTTGGAGGAATATAAATTCATCCAGAGCATTAGACAGAAATACTTGCTGATTTCTTAAACAAAACCTCTCTGATTAGCACAAAAGGTCTTTTAGGCCTGGAAACATTACCTCACCTTTTATATTGTGATCAGTGTCTAAAAGCCAAAGTTGAGCTGTCTGCAGTACAATCAAACACTGAAAAAACCCATGATCTCCAGAGAAATCTTTCAGACACAAACATACTGCTTGAGGCTGCTAGATCAGCATGAAATAAAAGTGCTGAGTGACTAACAGATACATTCACTTTCTTCAAGGTGGTGGTACTTATCATGCAGCATCTTAATGCTAAACCAGTCTCCCATACCCAATGCAGACAAAACCTTGCAGCGTTACCGGCTTTCTGAATCATTTTCTCAGAAGATGGAAGGCAAAGTTTGAATGTGAAGTGATTAACTGTTTCTAGAAGAGCCTTGGAAAGATTTCCATGCTCTGAGTTAGAGGTTTTAGAGAATCACAGAATCATCTGGTTGGAAGATCCCAGAAGGCAGGTGTTGCTTAAATCTTTTTGCCTTGATGTCTCACTATCCAAATCTATTTTATTTTGCAAACTGTAATCATTTTTCCCCAAGTGATGCTGGTTTTCCCATAATGGTAACTGGTAAGTGAGACAGTTAAGGTTGTTCAGCCTAGAGAAAAGGTGGCTCCAGGGGGACTCTGTAGCAGTCTTCCAGTACTTAAAGGGGCCTTCAGGAAAGCTGAGGCGGAGCTCTTGATCAGGGAGAGTATGATAGGATGAGGGGTAATGGCTTTAAGCTGAAAGAGGGGAGGTTTAGATTAGATATTAAGCTGTTACCGAAGGTCTAGTTCCACACTAACAGAGGGTAGCTTTGGTAAAGTACCTGAGGAAAGCGAATTAATAAGGTATTTACAGGCTGGGTCTTCCAGCCATGGCAGACGATGAAGGAAAAAACATAGAGCTGTTTATCAAATAACTTAGTATTAAGTTCAAGGTG
The DNA here is from genome assembly GCA_013389885.1 of Geococcyx californianus. Classification (NCBI taxonomy): domain Eukaryota; kingdom Metazoa; phylum Chordata; class Aves; order Cuculiformes; family Neomorphidae; genus Geococcyx; species Geococcyx californianus. The sequence continues at coordinate 13,054 of VWPV01019262.1, forward strand.
GTTCACAGGTTGGCAGTAGAACCTGATACCAGTCTTGCAGGGATGAAGGTAAGGAGCAGTCAAAAGTCTTCAAAATCTAAATCATTGTCTCGACAGAAGGATGAAGCGTGTGACTTGTCCCCAAACACCAAGAAAGGGAAGCAAGCCAGGAAACTGTAGGCATACTTACATTGAAACATGAATGTTCACATGAAAATTTTTGAGTATGCGTGTACTTAGAGTTGATATGCATCGCATTTTAGAAGATCATAAATCTAGTTACTCTTATTTTTGCCTGCTCAGAGAACTAGGCTTGTCTTTCCTTCATCCTGTTTCTTGTTTCTCACACAAACTTCACAATTCACATTTTACTGCAGCAGAAGGAAAAATTCAAAGCCACTTATATGCATGTATAAAATGCTATATAACTACCTTTTCTTCTGTAAAATCCAGTATATGCTTCTAACTGAAAAGAAGAGCTTTTAAATTGAATTTTGGGAAAGGCAAAAAAGCATCCTATCTTGGCAACATCATGTAGTGAATCCAAGTCAAAAGCACTTGGGTTTTTTATTTTGGATTTTATATTCCTTTTACTGAGATCACAGAAACACAGGATGCTTGCAGAGCTAAACAACAAGGCAAGAAAGGCTATGAACAGTAAGAAGCAGACCTGTAAAAAGGTGGGTGTTGAAACGAAGCAAAAAGAGAGGACTATAAATTCTATAAAGCTGAATATGAAAACATGATAAAGCAAAACAAGAAAGAGACTGAGGAGCAGCTTGCAAAGAAATGTGAAAACAACAAAATGTGTGTTTGCCTTGGAGGAACTTGATGAAGTTCCCACACTAGAATTTTCTTCATGGGCAACACATGAGAAGTTGTGTCTCAGTTCAGAAAATCAGTGCAAGAAGTTACAACACAGACCAGCAAAAATTAATAGACACAAATGGCTAAAGAGAGATGCTATTCATCCATGCCTTCTAAAGGAACTCGGCAAACGGACGCTCAAGAGTGATAAGCAGCCTGCTTAGGAATTTCCTGGTATCAGAAGGTGACTCTACTTTTTAAGGGTCTTAAAGGAGATCTAGAGTACTTCCAATCAGTAAGTCTGATCTCTCTACTGGAAGAAACCCACCCAAAAAACAAAAGTCAAAGAAAAGCATTTGTTGTCATGGTCTAAGTATGCACACTAGTGAACAGCAATTACATGAAGAAATACCTGAGGGTGGATGTTAAGTTCCTCTAGATCTAACCAATTTGAAAATGAAAAGGATATTTCAAATAAGGATTTCTTTTTTGGCCTCACAGCACCACTGGCAGCACGCGTAAGCTATCGGTTCTCTGAGAATAATTGCCCATATTGAATTTGTGCCTCACTTAATTGCTCTTGGTGAAATCAAATTTGTGTCAGGGCTCCTGTAAACCAAAACCAGCCTCAGTGGTGGTGTTGTGAGGCAACATCCTACACTCCAGGTTTCTTTGAATAGTAAAATCTTCCTTTTGGTTTTGGCAACATGTAACCCAATGTACAGATGCACTGTTCCTGTGCTTACACAGTGGTCTGAAGCATCAGATTGGTGATGGGACGTGACTTTGAGTAAGTTATGCACTTCCCACTTCTAAACACTGACTTCAGTATTTCTTTCCTAAGGTGATTCTGGAGGTTGAGGCCTCAGTCATGGGTGTCTCTGTTCTTGATGGTTTTGAAGACAGGGAGCCTGGCACATCACCTGGGATGTTTTGTACCGTTGAGCAGCATATGGGGAGAAGCCCCAACACCTGAGCAAAGTTTCTTCAGGGCTGGCTTTGGACAGAGTGCAAGCAAAGTAGGTCTTTCTCACATTTTCCTCATCAGACTACACATTTTCTTTGTGACTGTTCGGAACTAAGAACAGACCTTCTGTGGCAGCTGGAGTGGAAGGCTTCACGAACATCCTGGAGCCCAAAGTGGGCTGTGAGTTCAGGCTGTCCACATTTTCCAGTTGTGCTCTGTGGCCGATTACGTTGGCATCTGCCTGAGAAGCACGTTTGAAAAGGCATTCTTATGGAATAGGAAAGACAGGGAAGACACAAAGGTGCAGCTGTGAACAGAGCACTCATCTGAGCCCTGAACTAAAAGGCATGGCTGAGAAGCAGCACAGATATTCAGTAAATGTCACACACGGTGTAGAGAAACCGAGCAAAGCTCTGCCACAGTGGTCTTCTACAGCTGTCTCTCAGATCAGCAGAAACTGTAGTTGTACAGCAATGCTGAGAAGAGCTGGGAATTAGTGACCGCAAGCTCTGCTGTTACTTTGAGTGAATCCTTTTGACATCTTCTTTTGTTCTCTTAGCTATGAAGCCAGACTCTGACTTTTGCAAACCATAATACTCTGCTAGGTCAATGGTGTCTGCCATATACTAAAAAAATGCCATGAAAATCTTGAACCCTGGGAACTCAGTTTCTGATCGCAGAACTGGTGGACACTTTTGGCAGTGTCTGGGCTTTATGTCCAAGAAATCTCTTTACACGCCTAAAAGCAACTATCTTTTTAGCACGTCTGAGTGGTTTGATGTCACTCAGATGCATTGGGGAAATAAATTCATTACTGAAATGTAACAGCATTTATTCTTGTAAATATTTCAGTAGTGTTGTGAACATTGTTATAGGGCAACATGTAACAAAACCCCATTTGCCAAAATACCACTTCAAAACAGGTTTCACGTAAATGAAGAACAAAATTCCTGTAAGTGGCATTGACACCATGTAAAGAAGCAGGAAGTTACCGAGAGATTTTATGATACAGATCGAAGGACAGTAAAGGAGTTTTAATATGATGTCGATGCTCCTATACAGCCAGAAGAAAACCAAGAGAAAATGAAAGCTGCAAATTTTTCAGATTTCTAGTTCGTGGAGCAGTTCTTGTCAGATTTACATACACGTTTGTGGCCTTGTGTTCACAAGACCAAAACCATTCTTGTTGGCCAGTACTTGATCATGAGCAGATCTTGCCATGTCAGCAGTCAGAGGCTGGCACTCTCTTTTTCCGTAAGTCATGTTTTAGCCCTAGCCGGGCTGCATTAGGGGGAAAAGGAAATGAGAGAAAGAGACTTGTGGGTTGGAAACTACTTTAATGAAGCAATAATAATAATGATAAATAATATTGATAAATAACAAATATATAGAATTGAACACTGCTGAACTACCAGATCATGACTGATGGTGCAAAAAAGGCACATGGAAAGGTTTCAGGCTGGATTGTGGCAGATAGGAAGCTGGACTCAGGAATGAGAGGCAGGAAAGCATGGATCAAGGATCAGTGGTAAAAAGACAGATGAAGTCCGTATTAGATGCCAGCCATCAGAGAAGAGAGTTTGAGCCTCATGACCCCTCAGTTTTATACAAAATGGTGTCTATGGAATGGAATGCTCTGTTGGTCGGTTTTGGGTCAGATGTCCTGTCCTCCCTGTAAAGCTGTTTCTTCCTGAGAAATAGGTCCACATTCCTAGGCCTTGGCATTACTAGTGTAAGATTTTAAGACAAAAAGTGCAAGCAATAGTGTTTGAGAAAGTTTTTGAATCATCTGATTTGAGCCACCCGCAAATAGCACTGTGGTTACAGCAACCTTCAAGTCTCTGAGTAATATGAAAATGGTTGCTGCAGGAAATGCAGGTTGTGTCTACACCTGGGCAGTTTCTGTTCCCCCCCTGCCAGAGCCAAGATGAGCACCACCGGCCAAATCCACTTCCAGTTTATTAGGGCTAGCTAGCAGGTACACTGGCACAAAAACAGGTGAAGCCTTGGCAGTTGGAGTTAGAAACGTCTGGATCTATCAGGTATTTCTTCTCTATGCTCAGGCTTTCCTACCATGTCACAGTAAGTGCAAGTTCTTTAACTCACAGTTTATTTCCAGTTAGTGCTCTCTTTGTTAGAGCAGCAATCTCTATAAAAGGGACAGGAAGTTGGGGAATCAGACCCCAGGCACAGTTCTTATGCGTGTGTTTGTTCTTACACTAAATGTTACACACCCCAGGGGACTCTCACAGCTCCCTCTGGCAAACCCCCTTATCAGGGGGTAAGGACTGAACTTCCTGTCACCGTAACCATAGCAAGTGTTGATGGCAATGATGGCCACAGACTGGCCAGGCTGCAGACTAAGTAGACTGGTTTACTTCAAAGAACACAAGGCAGCACCAGGTTCACAGAAGAGTACAAGGCACTTGCGGAGGAACCAAAGAACCCTGAGTTCACTTACAGTTGTTCTGTAAGTGAGCTGGCTGGCCGGTGTCTCTGGCTGCTGTGTGGACCCAAGGCTATGTGCTGAGAGGAAGGCAAACAGATGGTCCAACCCAGATGGTCCAAGACAGCATGGCCAAGCAGGCCTGCCACCTATGCAAAGTGACTGTAAAATAGATATGTCTTAGCTGTAAATACCAGATGAAGATCTAAACCGTTCCTTTAGAGATGTCGCATACAGATGCAGCGCCTGGGCAAAGAGCATGCTGATGTGAATACAGAGGAGGTCCCCCAGTAGGCACATTCAGAGCGACTCCATATCTGGAACCTGAAAAAATACAGGAAGAAAACAACCATTACTAAATAACTTCTACTACTGAGCTAGATATTGTAGCCTGCTGTAAAAGAAAACTTGTGCTGAGTAGTTTCCAGTTGGCTTTGATCCCTTTGGATATGGTAGCTTCAGCTGATAAAAGCCAAATGAGTGATAAATCACATTAGAAAAGCCTGTTTAGCTCCTGCAGTGCTGCATGAATCTCCATTTCTATGAATGATCCATACCAAGTACCATACAATAACAGGAGGGAAGGCAACTTATGATATATTTTGCCTAGAAAGGCTGAGGTCATAAATGCTCCAGAGAGCAAGACAAGGGGCGCTGCTGCTTAATGGGCCTGTGCAGAGCTGTTGTAGCCCACACATTATCTAATACCAAAAACCGGCAGAAAATCTGGGCTGTGTGCAGGTTGTGACAAACGTACTGAACCAGATATGATTTCTCTTATGAAGCTGCTTAATCCATTTGGAAATTTATTCCCTCACACCTGACACTTGATTCTGTTTCATCCCTAAATAGCTCTGTGTATTTGCTAGATATTGTATATTTCAGGAAGACAAGCACAAAGGATCACACTGGAAACCAGGAATTACAACATTTTCAAAAAAGACTGGAACGTTACGTACTGAAAAACATGTATAAATTAAGGTAAATAGGGATGACCAATAATTTTTATCTTGATGTACAGAGCTACCAAAATCCACGTCTTGAATCAGGGACTTCTCGACATTGTTGCTATTGGAGTTAAAACAGTAATAACTGCAAAGACTTCAAAGTCATAGTTAGAAATCACAGAAAAAAAAAAAGAATCCCTGACAGAAATAACATTATGCTGTAAACTCTAATTCTACATTCTCTTAAATATGAGCTAGACAATCACAAAGAACTTACAAGTCTGTCCTCAAGGGAACATTGTTCTCCCAGTAGAAGCTTTCACCTCTCTTGCGCAATCCAATCCAGGATTCATCTATTTTCAAAAGCTCACCTAAAGAATGCTAAAAAAAAAAAGAAAGGCATTTTTTATTTTTGTCAACATGAGCTCTCACAATGAGAAGCAAATCCCTCTTGTGGCTTTTTAGGAGGATTAATTCATCATTCCATCATTTAGAACTCTTTCATAAGCCTTTCGTTGAGAGTGAAGAGCCTAATTCTGCCTTTAATTAAGCCTTTTAGTATCAAAAACTTCAGTGAAGTTATTAAATTCTATAGCCTTGAAAGTTATTACTGTTCACTACATACAAAAAGCATCCAGACATTATGTATTGGTTATGTCTGTCTAATGTTTATGGATCTCTAAGTACACAGCTTGGTCTAAATGGGCTGGTATGTACAGGTGTTTCCTGCATTTCAGTTGGCCATATGGGAACTCCTCCACTTCCCAATTATTATTTAAGTAATTTAAAGGTTTTTATCTGTGGAGGTACAGGTAAAAAACGTAAAAGATGCTTCACTGCTCCAGAATTCTGCAGCACCCTCTATTAAGCACAGCAAAGAATGATGGACAATAACAGATGCAGCACTTCCAATGGGTTAATGTTACAGAACTCCCTGCAACAGGCTGTCATTAGATTCAGTGAACTTCAAAATTATACAAATACTAGCTGTCATCATGGACTCCAATGGACATGGAAAGAGTGTACCCTTACACTACTCCACTCTCCCCTGGCAACCTCAATTCAATACAGTTCAGAAGAAAGCATCTCGGTACAGTCTCAATTTCTAGCGGTTTTGGTTTAAGTCCTTCTGGTGTGGCTCCAGGGCTGCAGACCAGACAACGCAAAGCACAGAGCACTGATCTGATCCAGTAGGCCAATGTCAGCATTCCTGTGATTTTGTTTTATAAGCTGTGTTTACAGTTTGGAGGTATAAAGTTTTTAAGCAGCAGTTTAAGTAACACCAATTTCTGCCGAGCCAATTATTAGCCGAGTATCACAGGCGCCGAATTAGAAGGGAAGCTTTTAGACAAGTCCAGAAGAGAGGCATCGATAAATCTGGTAAGAGGTGACCACTCCCAGGGCAGCAGAAGGGGCTTGTGGAGAGGGGACAAGCTGGCCAATAGGGTTGGAACTACTGGCAAAGAAAAGGGTCTGACGATGAGATCAAATCAAAGACCACATTCAGTAAGGAACTTGTATATGAAGTAAGAACTAAGCCCTGCCATCTTTCTCAGTGTTGAAATTCTTGTCGCTGTACAAAGACTTATTGGCTCAAGTCAAATTCAGACGTGACTTAATCTGTGTAATTTCATTGAGGTTTCCTCCACTAATGTGTATCAGCTAACCAGAGTAACAGCTTTTTGACCTCTACTCAGCAATCACACTCATAAGAAAGCTCAAATGCCAATCAATCTAAAACTAACTTTTTGATGAAACTAGTTTTCCTTGTCAATACTCAAAAGACAGCAGATCTGTTAAAGTAGTTGCAGTTTTAGGAGCACACAGTAGCAAGATGTCACTAGCACTCACTGACTCGATCCAACTGGACCATAATACAGGCAAATTACAGAATTTTAACAAACTTCTTAGCATAAGAAAATGTCCCAACCAGCTCCAGAGGGGGATATAATCCCACCCTGAGTATAAGCAGGCATCTCTAAGAGGCACTAAGGCATATCTAAAAACAGACCCAAGCAGATAAAGATGGATAATATCCAGTATGCTGAGCAATGGTTTTAAACATTTGGTTTCTATAAGAAAACAAAGTCTCCATTTTATTTGTCCATACTGGAAGATGAACAGATCACAGCTGCTTTGAAGATGAAGATCCATAGAACAGAAAAGTAACACTAGACAAACTCTTTCATAACAGAGAGCTTTTCATAGTCATTCAAGTCAAATCCAGGCATTAAAGCAGTGTGGGGCAGCTGGTACTGCTGGCACACCTTCTGCAGTGAGCCAGCCACTCACAGTGACAAAGCAGGTACTTCCCACCATCTGAATGCACACAATTTAGTTATTTTACAAAGATTTAAAGGAGAAGTACTGCGCTGCAAAAAGAAACCCCACAAAAATTGAAGCTGTGTCAAGTAAAGAGACAGATACAGAAGTTGTGTTCTGTTTGGTGGAGTTTGTTCCTATTACCATTTCTTCCTGGTTTTCAAAAACAGCTAGCAAGGATTTCTTCTCAGCACAGAAGGTCTGACTAGATGTCCAGTCTTTTTCCTCCTTTGAGATGAAATAACATTTGTTTCTGTAAGTAATCCATTCGCTGGGGCACTCCTTAGGAATAAGTAGTCCTTGTACAACTACAATGGAAAAGAGAGGGCAAAATTTCAACCTGGCAAAATCTTCACATTCACCAGCTTAAGTCAAGCTAAAACATAGATTTTCTGAAAGCAAATGCCACACTAAATGCTAGAAGAGAAACCAAAGGAAGAGGAAGTGTCCTGACCTTCCCTGCCTTTCAGGCACTGTCTCCAGCTGAGATATGTGAAAGTTGGGGGCTGCAGCTTAATTATTACAATCAGTAGAAAACAGACTTTTTGTCTAGAATAGAAGTTTACACATTTAGAGACACTGACAATTGATGATTTATACTTGACATATTTTAAACCCAGTAATAGGGTAAGAAACCTCATGCTGTTAATTTATTGACCAAATTCACATCAAGTAGTGAAGTTACTTGAATATCTCCAACTGGTAAGATACTTCTGTTAACAACGAGATAAAAATCAATATTATTTGGAGATGATGATTTGGAGAATAGCTCATTGGAGTTGTTTCCCAGCATTTTTTGATCCCCCCTCTTCATCTTCCTTCTGTCACAGTAGCTCTGTGAAGGTGAGAGCTACTGGCACTGGCACGTTTTGTTTCAGAGCTGAGTTTAATTTCTTGCTATTAAGACAATTGATTTGCATTTACTTTTTTTTCCTATCTGCTTTGATTGTTACTGAATGGTTACAGTGACCTCTTCTGTGCAGCACTGTACCTTTCATAACATACCCAGGCTCACCCAGTGTAGGAAGTCTGATGTCCCAGACTCTGCCCCCTGCTGTTGCTATGCTTGCTCTCTATTCTTTTCTAATCAGCTAATCTCTCTGCCCATACATAATTGCAGACCCCTTAGCAAGTCACCTGTGACCACTGCCCTCACCCCTGCCAAGCAAATGGGACGGATTTCATTTACACAAAAGCCTAACAAAGCAAAGGAAAATTAACAGGGACAGACGTCGCTGTCATTCCCTATGTAATGGTCTCCATGTACGTGCAGAGGGCCTCACTACCTCACCCTGTTACAGAGGACAGACCAAAGCTATATTTAGCGCAGATTGCCTGTGGGGCTGTGGAGGTTTCACAGAGATGCACATGCACCCAGTGACTTGGATACCTCAGCCTTTGCACCAAGAGAACAGTTCTGCATACGACAGAAAGAGCACACTTGGACTCTCCTGTGCCAGTGGGAGGGAAGGCTGACTTCTTAAAAACACAGCATGCAACACAAATGGATTCTTACAAACAAAAAGGCAGAATGATCCCTAAAGACTATCTGTGAAAAAGATAAGGTCGCTGTACGACACAGTTATCGAATGTTGGTGCACTTGACTGCTGTGATCCTGCAGCCTAGAAATTAAAGGAAATATTCCAAAATCTTACCAAATGACACGATTAAGCCCAGCACAAACCCAGAGAGCAGGCTTTTCCAACCAACTGTGGAAAAAAAAGATGATTAATGGTATTGTATATAGGAGCACTCAGGCTCAGGCTGCATTTCTGTATTGAGACAGCAGCTTCATAGCCTTTCAATTAAGCTCCAAGTATATACAGATAAAGCACTACTGAAGTCAAATAAGGCATCCTGATTTGACATTTATGTAACTGGCCAGCTTGATAAAATGGCCGGCTATCTCTTAATTCAGGGGTTTTTAATCCATGTATACCCTAAAGTTTTCCACAGATTTGAAGATCCTTGTGCTGCCGATTTAAGCCTTCCCATCCCAAGTTTATCATCTCCTCTATGTTTTACAGACCCCTTAGCAACAACCTCTGGAAGATGAGAGGTCAGAGGTCATTGCATAGGTCATTGCTAACTCCAATCACGCTACATCCATGTTTGGAAATCAGGTGAATGTTCTCATATGTTTTGTCTTGTCCAAGCCAGGAAACAGACGTGGAGCTGCACTTCAGAATTCATGCAGGGAAGTGTCTTAACCAACAGCAAAGAAAAATATCTTGCAGTGTAACTGTAAGAACCAACCTTTATTCGTTATTCTCGTCAACCAAGTTGCCACTTCTTGTTTGGCATCTTCTTTCACATCAGCTGAGTTTCCAATCGCCATACTATCGGGCTCAGCATTCTCTTCATCTTCAAATGTCATCTAAAGTTAGGAAACAAAAAAGAAGCTATGTTTAATGAGTGCTTCCCCTACTAATTCACTAAATTAGTCAAAACAGTAGAAATCCCAAAGCTGCCTTAGTTACTGGCTCTACCTGAGGGGATGTAGGCTGGCTTGATGAAGAAATGAGGAAACAAATAGAAAATAAGCAGCTTGTGCAACATATCTGAGGCCCACTGAAAGCAGAAGGTGGGCTTCAGATACGTAGCATGCATCCTCCTTCCCAGGGAGGGGAGTGATGAGGAATGAGAACTGCACTAGAGGGAAAGGAAAGGACAGAGTCAACAGGAACAATGTGATAGCATGGGACACATCAAGGCAAGAAGGAAAGGTAGCAAAACCTCTTTTACGCAAGCAGTTTCCCAAGTAGGGCCGAACCTGGTTTGCAGAGGGAAATCCACTGTACCCTTTTGTTCTCACTCCATTGAGTGATGTTTTCCCAGCAGCTTTTCTAAAATCCCACTTTCAGTGACAAATCTAACAGCAAAAGACAACCTGAGAAGTATACACAATCATAAATATTATTGCGACAGTGCAGAAATGTCAATTCATCTTCACAAATTCAGTCATAAGAGGGGAAAAACCTTCAAACCACTCCTCTTTAGAAAAGGCTTCAACGCCTTTGCTGTCATTGCTGTTATTATTATTTATGTTAGTTGACACATCACTAAAGGGCCTCCTCAATTCCACAAGTACATACCAGTAATCAGGTTGCCTAAATATCTCTAAGAATCACCAGCGCAGGAAGGACATGGACCTGTTAGAGCCAGTCTAGAGGAGGGTCACAAAGATGATCAGAGGGCTGGGGCACCTCTGCTATGAGGACAGGCTGAGGCTTGTTCAGCCTAGAGAAGACAAGGCAGCAGGGACACCTTATAGCAGCCTCCAGCATTTAAAGGGGGCCTACACAAAAGATGGAGAGGGTCTCTTTCATCAGTGCAGGGACAGAACAAGGAGGAATGGTTTCAAGCTCAAAGACAAGAGGTTTAGATTAGACATTAGGAAGACATTTTTTACTGTGAAGACTGGTGAGGCACTGGAACCAGTTGTCCAGAGAAGTTTTGGAAGCCCCATTCCTGGAAGTGTTCAAGGCCAGGCTGGATGAGCCTTTGAGCAACCTGACCTAGTGGAAGGTGCCTCTGCCCATGGCAGGGGACTTAGACCTCGATGATCTTTAAGGTCTCTTAGAACCCAAATCATTATAGGAGTCTATGAATCAGACTCCACTCGCACTTGGGTCCATGATACAAAAGCAGTAAGAAACTGAGGCTTGGAATTATGTTCTCGAATAAAGTGCTCTTTCCCCAAAGACTCTCCTGATTACCCCAAGCACAGCCCCAAAACACTTTGTTCATTTCAGTGCCTCGATATTCATTGTTTGGTACATGATGTACATTTGTTCCTGGGCTGGGCCTCTTGCCTCCACTGAGCACACTACGCTTTGTTATCATACTGAAGCAGTACTGGTTTTGACTCCAGCCACAGAAGAATTTCTCCTGAACCAAATTAGGGAAAAAGCCTATTCCCCACTTCTGGCTTTTGGGAGATAACAGGCAGCAACAAAGTCAGCAGGGGTACAGGAGAGCCACCACTCTGTAACACAAGGCATTCTGTGAGGGCAGGTGCTGGCTAAAGTGTTTCAAAGAACCTCTGGGAGACTGAAGGAAAACGTCCAACCAAAAGATGAGCCATTTTTCATTGAG
>VWPV01019264.1:0-20315 GCA_013389885.1 Geococcyx californianus
AAAGCTCAAAACATGGAAATATTTGTTTAGTGTAATATATTTGGAAATATATATATATTTATCTGGGGTAATATATACACACACTATATACTGTGTGTATATGCATATTTATTTATCTGCTTATTTTTCTCCTGCCCAGGCAATTGAGAAAGAGAAACAAGCAAGCACAGAGGCAAGCAGGTTGGGAGACAACATCAGCTGCAAAGCTAGAAAGTGGCTTTTGAGCATTTGAAACAATAAGGGAGATGCTTGCCCTGCAAAGCCTCCCAGCTCTGTGGGCCTGGGCTGCTGAACTGCATGGCGATGCCCAGCAGCCTGGCCTGGTGGTCCCCAGGCTGGTGGTCCCCTGATGTCCCCACTCAGCCTTTCCTGGGCAGGCTAAGAGTGCCCCCTGCAGCCCTGCTGTCAGTGCCGCCTCTGCTGCCAAGCAATTGCTTGCTATTGCAAATAAATAAATAACAAAATACAAATAAGACAGGTTCCTAAATGCAGAAAGAGCTAAAAGCTCCAGAGCAAAGGCATCTGATTTAAAACCACAAAAAAGCAATCTAGGAGGATGAAGTGTTTGGTAGCGCTCCGTCATGCCTGGTTTTAGCTACTCTGAAGGAAAGGAGGGATGGCAGAGGTGGAGGGAGGATTGTGGGTCCCCCCCCAAGCCGCTGGCTTTTGTTTTGAGGATAAAAAACACATCTCTGAGTATCCTAGGTAAATGAAACGGATGTTCATGCATCGCTCCGGGAGCGCTGTCAACAGCGCGCGTGGCTAAGAGCTGAGTGTTCCTTGCAATATTAATCAGACCGCTCCTCTCCCCCTCCTCTCCCCAGCACTGAGGTGCTAGACAAGACAGGAGGAATAAAACATAACAAAACCCCCTACAGTCTCCACTGGGTTTGTCTACCCTTGTGATATACACAAGCCTCCCAGCTCCTTGAACTTAACCCAGGGTTCTAGAAGGCAAACAGATTCCCCTGGTTTTGTTTGCTCCAGCTTTATGAAGGTCACATCTGTAGGCACACAGCATTCGGTTTTAAATTAGCAGGGCCTCATGTGCTAAGAAAACTCAGCACAGTAACTTGGGAGGTGAGATTTTTTCCCCCTGTTTCAGTATAGCCTCCGAAGGCAGTGTTGAAGCAAAAGCATCCAAGCTGCACAGCATGAAAAGAAAAACCTTTTGCCCTTCTACAGGGATTTTTACTTTGCGTCTACCTTCACCCTTCCAGCAATACGTGTCCAAGAGCCAAGTCATGATCTGTGTATGGTTATATAATCCCACAACAGTGTTGCAACATAAAGATTTCCTTGCCACCTTCCAAGGAAACAGTCCCCCAACCACATGGGAACCGCTGTCCTTACCTGTGGTCAAGTCAGGAGAATACTGTGTGCTAATAAAGTAGGTAGAATTCACTGTACATAGGCAAATGAGTAGGACTAGATGATCCTTGTGGGTCCCTTCCAACTCAGATCATTCTATAATTCTATGATAATTGCAGTGTCCCCCCCTCAATCAACAAATCACTGCCCTGTAGCTTCTTGCAGGGCAGTTCTCACTGTGTGGTCTGGGATGGTTTCAAAGGGTTAATTGATTCCTCAACTCAGTCCCTTTGGGAAGGAAAACCACAGTCCTGAGCAGGTGAAAGTGCCCGTGTTCTCCTCAGACAGACCCAGGCAGAGAAGCCACCTCCTAACACAGTCCTTCACCATGCCCTGCAGATAAGAGCTGTCACCCTTATGTGGCAAATAGAAAAACCTGATGGACAGAGCTGAACAATGCCTCCCCCAAACTCCTTCTGCAAGCGAGCAGCAGAGCAGGGACCATGGCCTGGGTCAGTGAGCAAAAGATTCTTGTCCTGGGACCATAAAAGATGCTGTATTTCACAAAAAGTTTCATCTCTTTTCTGAGACGCATTTACAAGGCTTAACAAGTCACTGCACAAAAGGCTGAGGACACAAAGAAACCAGATCAGCCAGCGGACAGAAGAATGCAGGCTGGCATCCTAAAATCCCTGTTCAACACTATCCCAAGCAGGTCTCATGGCTGACAAGGTATTTTTAGCGGGAGAGGGAGTTACAGACAGCACGGTCCTACTCCCTTACATACTCAGGGCTGCTGACCGCAGGGCAATACCTCACTACGTGAGGCACATGCAGAGAAACACTCACGGAAGGTAAAGCAAGGTATAAGTGCTCCCTCCGTGCTGGGAAGGTGCGAAGCAGATGGAGGAGGGAGCCAGTCTCAGCTAAAACCCTCCATAGCAGCTGTCTGCAGCGGCTCCTGGTGCTCCTCCCCAGCCAGGTGTGCCAAGCAGCAGGAAAGCTGCCGCATGCCTTTCAGGCAAGAGGAAAAAGAGATATCCAAGACTATGTCACCTGTTCAACATGCAAGTTGATCGCCCTGCATCCGACAAGGATGTCTGCTGCACAGTGACAGACCACCAGGCTCTGACAGCTCCCAGTGCTCCAGCCAAATCGCTGCCTTAACGTGATCTCTGTCTCACCAGCAGAATTTCTATACTGGTATAACCTGCTGAACTATTTGTATTTCCATGCAGTAAAAGGTCTGTTTGCTCCCACAAAGAAAACAAAATACACAGTATTTACAATGCAATAGTTAGTTCTTGTATGAAAATCATACCAGCTCGAGCCCAGTGCACTTCACAAACCCAATGGAAAGCGCTTTCCTACCTGAAGAGTTCCCTGATTTCCTTGACAGTGGCCTGGAATGGGATGTTTCGGACCAAGATCTTGGAAGTCATCTGCTTCTTGACGGTTTGTTTCTTTCGGGACGATTTCACAGGCGGTCTGTGAGGTCAACAGAAGGGGCAGGTAAGGATCACCATGCAGCAAAACACCCATCCCGTTCTGGCTCCTTACAAATTAAGACTGCAGAAAAATGAGACAGCTAGCTCACATCGACATCCTCGCTGGCTTCTTACCAGCAACAATGGAAATGTCACACAGAACACCAAGCAGGAATGAGTTTAAGTGATTTAAATCCTACATCTGAAAATCAAAGTTTCCAGCTTGCTGACTGCAACCTCAATCAAGGTTCAGCAGCAGGCTTGGATTCACATTTGTCTCTGACTTTTGTTTTGACATCAAATCTTGTCCACTCAGTTGAGAGGAGAATGCAGTATTTAACATATTAAAAAAATAGCTTAATGTAAGTGAATTTTGATTCTTTTTCTCATTGGCTTAGAAAATAGCAAAAGAAATTTTTTAATAGATAATTAAATCTCTGTTTTATCTTAAGAACTGCATTGCATTTGGCCAAGGTAAGAATTTACCTAACACAAAACACAGCAGCTTATTTCATAAAGCAAAGCATTCCACATTGTAGGCTGGATTCCTCCTGAAGGGATTTTAAAAATCAAAATGGATGAAAATAGTTTATTAAAGAATTGAAACACGGAGTACAGAGAGGGAGCTCTCAGGCTGCTTCTGGTCCCCAGTGACCAGATTGTTAAATAAGTTTTGACATTGCAGAGATACTCTGGAGACCCTGTTGGAGGAGGTGTCTAAAAGACAGGTTTAGGTGCCAACATTCACTTTGAAACATGTGGAATAATTTTCAACCTTGCACTTACAAGATTCTGTACTGAATAAAAAGTAGGAAGGAAACCTGAAACAGCAGGACACAAACTCCAAGTAAATTCATACACAAGCAACCATCACCTCTGCACTCGACCGCCCAAACGAAAGTTCAATTCATTTATTTTTTCAAGCAAGAAATCTGTATTTGCCATGATTTGACTGGAATTGGCAGCATAGCATTATTCTTAAGCTTCTGTTATCCCTTCTGAACTAGGGCAAAAGATTTCATTACCCGGAGAATACCTGTCTTCAAGAACTCTTTAAACCCACTAGAACTCGGGCTTCCAGTTGGTTTTGCAGTGCTGACCAAACTGTCACCAAAGCAGGGGTTTTAGTGGAGCCTCTTCCTTGAGTGTGGAAGAGAACTCAAGTGCCTGGTTCTCACTTTGGGCTCATTTTTGGGGTCTCACTACTGCACATTTCTTCGGGATTTTAACTGGAAATAAGTCATTTAGTGAGTAAACACCTTTGCATCAGCTATTCACTGCTTCTTCCTTCTTTCCAAGACTGACTATAGCGACTCAGAGCAAATCACAGCGAAGGCTGATGTGTTCAACAGTCCAAGCACTACTGATCACATCCCTCACGATGCAGAGATGCTAGGTAGGAAGTGAAGAATCTGCCCAGCATTACTGCAGCTTAAGTGTAGCCATGCTACAGAGGTGAGACAAGCTTTACCTGATGGCTCTCTCTGAGATTTTCACTTCCAAGCTGTGCCCGTCTACAGAGCAGCCCTAGAAGTTTAAAGAAACAATAACAGAAAAAAACATAAATAAAAATTTTAAATTAAATAAAAGAAATATCTAAGTTACAACAGCTTCCAGGATACAAGAACATCTTTCCATATCTTGCTCTTTCCCATATATTCCTCCCCTTCTCCCTGCCAGAGTTTTTGTCTGTTGAACACCGCTCAAGCGAAGCAAGGCTTCTGATACGAGATTGGAGATGGCTTGACTGACTGAAGCAGCAGCCAACATCCCTGATTGAGCTTTCCATCTTAAAGGTTCATCCAAGCCTTTGACCATTGGAAAGATATCTGGACCAACAGCATTTAAGTTTACCTGGAGCCGGCGCAGGGCCTTCTGGGCACTCTCCGGCTTCTTGTACTCCACAAACCCAAAGCCCATTGAAAGCAAAGTGCCTGTCAGAAGAGAAAGGGGATTCATCGATGGAAAATTAATGAAACAGTAAGGATTTTAAGCAGAAGATTTAAACACAAGTCAGGAGCAAGCACTGATTGCCAAAATTGGGGAGGCAGAAACTAATAGTCCAGGCAAAGGGCAAGCTTGCCCATGCCTTGACTCTGATACTCCTCATGAGCATCCCTTACTGAATTCTTTTGAGCAGGACTTTGCTGCTGAAGAGCTTGTTTCAGTGCCGGTGTCAAAGAGGAGAAAACCAACATTGCACGCAAACCAGATCTTTCGCTTTGCATAATTTGCAACTTCCTTGAATAAAGCACTAAGGCCTACAAAACAACCACTGTCACAGTCAGGGTGAGCGATCCCATTATGGGTACGCAAACATTTGCTTACAAGTAGCACCTTTTCCTCATGAGACCTTCAACTGGGAAATTTGTCAACTACTCAGGAATAGGTGTGACTTTTGTCACAGGGCAGAGATCTATACGCTGCAGTCGGGCCGCCAGAGGAGACACTTCTCACCTGCAGCCCTTTCAGAAATTTATTTTGGCCAACAGTTGACAAGCAGTCAGTTACTGACCACTGCTGGGAGCCAAACATTTATCCATTCCAGTTTGGATCGCCTCATCCTGTATTTCTCATCATCACAAAGTGCAAAGCCCTGTGTTTTATTTAAGACACAAAATGCCTTTGAGGAGTGTGAAGTACAAAAGGAGCAAGTACTTCTATAAACTTGGGTGGGTAGCTGCCAGCTCCACAGCAAAGGAGACGTCTATGCCACCTCCCTGCACAGCAAAGGTTTGCAGCACCTATGGTCACACCGTGCTTCTGAGGAACACTCTGACCAGTACAAGGCTGGGCGAGAGAAAGAAAAATCCAGAAGTGAAAACCTAACACCTAATTTCCAACTTCAAAATCGCAGTGGCAGCAAGCTCTAGAGATGACGCCACAGTGACAGAAGGTATCAGTGTGGTAGGTGGTGTGACATCAGCCTAGACTCAACGGTTCCTCTCTGGTCATTAGCACATCTACAGCCAGACATGCAAGCACTACTGAAGAGTTCCCTTTATTTCTTTTTCTTTCAGCAGATTTTTCAAATATCCCACACAACAGGAGTCCTGTTAAGGCAAAATCCCGTCAACTCCCTAGCCTAAAATCCAGAAAGAAGACACAGCCCATCTAGTCAGCGCTTGCCTTAAGCAAACTCTTCCCTGTCCAATTGGCCACAAAGTGAGCGCAGTCAATGCAAAAGGCATATCCACTCCTCACCACAGCCTGCTAGGTTCAAAGCTGGCAGGCAGAAGGCAAATGTAGCCCACTCAGCACAGTACTCATCCAGGCATCCTTGAAGATCCCAGCCGTTATTGCAGATAAAGCAAGACATGCGCAGGTTTAATCATCATGGGGCACCGGTTCCTTTCAAATTGCATCCTGCT
The DNA here is from genome assembly GCA_013389885.1 of Geococcyx californianus. Classification (NCBI taxonomy): domain Eukaryota; kingdom Metazoa; phylum Chordata; class Aves; order Cuculiformes; family Neomorphidae; genus Geococcyx; species Geococcyx californianus. The sequence continues at coordinate 6,170 of VWPV01019264.1, forward strand.
CTCTTCTGTGATCTTGAAGGAGTTGGCTTCTCTATCTCAATATCTTAAGAGAAGGTCAAATCTCCACAAATTCCACAATCGAGCTTAACCTTCTAGGCCAAACCTCGGTGTATTTTTGGTTGCTGCTTTCAGCCATTTCTACAGACACACTTCTAGAAATATTAAGGACATCACCAAAGAGAACACAAATGCTCAGCCAGATGAATGCTAAAGCAATGCCACACCTGAGCCCTCAGCAACCAGCCAAGGAAGGAATTGAACAGCAACATCTAGAGTACCTGCTTTGTCTTTCTTCTTGGATATCGTGCAGCTCTTCACTGCTCCCACTTTGGAGAACGTCTGCAAGGAATTTGGACACGTGATTCAGTTCCCTTTGTCACAGGCTTGTAACTCGAGTGACAACGTGGCCCTCTTCCGGAGCCTAGAGTGCACACTCGCAAGCCCACCTCCCCCAACACACGACAAGCAGTCAGTACAGCTGTGGCTTATAAAATTATTTCTGTATAAATATAGCTCAGACTTTTAAAGAAGCCAGTACACATGTTCCCAGAAATCCTCTACCGCTCCTCAGGAACTGCACGGAGAACTGGGGTGGCTCTGGAGGAACATTACGGATTAAAAGACATCTTTGCACCCAGTTGGGGACCTTGACAGTAGATAACATCTGTGATACCCCTTGAACAAAGCTCCTTCCCAAAGCCACGCAGGATGGGCTGCAGGGTAGCAGGGGCTGCCCTACAGCCACAAACCATCTATTCAAGAAGAGACAAGTCCCAGTCCTGCTGTGAACATTTATGTTTGTCCCCAGACCCAACCGTGTGTCCCCAGAACTCAACCAGGATGTCTACCACAATCCCAGAGCCCTAAGGTGGAGAAGCACAGGTTCAGGATGGACTGACAGTTTGCCAACATTCCTGGGAAAAAGAATACGTCTTTTCACATGGCTACAAAAGGTGGCAGAGTTGAAAACTCCTGGTTGCTTTTCCTTATTTTGCTATTAATATCCCACATGGCTTCAGAAATGCAACAATCTCTCCCACGTCTTGCTGAGGTAAAGCACAGGGAGCATGATGTGCTTAGATGAAAAGCACATCTCAGTGACATCATCATTTCTTTATTACCTTAACATACAAAGCAGTATCACAGCTGCACAAGTGCTTGTCCCACATAGAAGCATAACAGAAAGCGCAGGAAATGAGGATTCTTAAAAGATTTCCTACTGCCTCCACCTGTCCTGAGGTGGAATTAAACCCCATCTAAACTGTTTCATATACGTTTGTCTTAACGGATACTCAACACCCCAAAGCAGAGGTTCCCAGTCCCAGTACAATCCAGCGTGCCTTCATCTCCCACTAGGCCATAGTGGCTGCAATTTAACTCCTTTAAACACTTTATCCTCAGCACAACAGGAGTAGAGAACAGATTGTCCCTTGCCTCCTGCAGCGGAGTAGAGCCCTTTCTGCCAGCCCATGATGACAGTGGGGGCTTTATTTCATCACGCGTCTCAGTATGGCCCTCAATGACACACTCAACCCCCTCCTCCCACTCCAACCGAGTGGGCTATGCTAAGCAGAACCCATTCCCCCCTTGTTTATGGCTCACCTCCCTCAGCGTGTCTTCTGTGGTGGCAAAGTTCAAGTTTTTAATGAACAAAGTACACCCAGGAATGCTTTCTTCTTCTTCCTCCTCCTCCTCTTCCTCCTCTTCCTGTGCTGCTGTTTCCTCTGAACCCTTTATAGCTGTGTCAGTGTCATCACCTGAAACAAGAAGAATAAGCCCAACTGTGTAAGATATAACAACGTCAAATACTGGAGTAGCTTGACCGCTACCCCAGCTAATAGTTCCTACTCAGGAACAGGTCACTGTTGGCTCTTTGTAGGTGGACATAGACTGAATTGAAATCCACACAGAGTATATGCACACATTCCTATTGAAATTAAAATACTCCACAATCCTGCTTTGAGGGTAGAAACTCCACAATCCTGCTTTCCCAGCACTCAGACACCCTCGCACCAAACCTATCCATACCCCTGCTGAACTAAGCAAGGGGCCCCAGACTTGCTTTGGCACAGCTCCGGAACATCATCTCTTGCCAATATGGATCTGCAGGATGTGAAATAACATCCCCATCAGCATGCAAAGGAATAATGCTGACAATCAGGAATGTCAGCATTGCTGCTTTACACATAAAGGAGCAGCAAAACAACCTGAGATACTTCTGTCCCAGTGTCGAAGTTCTTACCTGGTACCTGGCCCTCCTTTTCTGGGGCCTGAATGCTTTTCTTCTGAGGGGCTGGGCTCACAAAGACACCCATTGGAGCCCATTCCAGGTACAACGGCACAGAATGAAACTGTTAAGGGAACACAGAAGAGACATGAGGAGTGGAGGGCAATGCCTGAAACCCCTCTCCGCTGCTCTCACTCTGTAATGCAAAACAGCACTAGAAAAGCCGAGCAACCTTCAGTTGGCTAAACCAAAGGAGAGTCTGTACCCAACCACACACAGGACCATAGTCTACCATTAGCCACACTCCTGTATTACAAAAGGTAGAAGGGACACTTCCTGGGTGTCACAGCCCCCTCCCTCCAGCTACTGCTGCAAAAGGATGCACCTCCCTAAATCCAAGGACAGAGAGCAACAGCAGCAGTTTTGGAATAACACTCCCCTCAAAAGCCCTCTGCCCCTCACATTTGGAGCAAGCACTCCTTTTTCAGCTTCCCAACTAGACAAGATCTTCACTCCCCAGGGCAGCTGCCTACCCATCACCACGCTCACCCTGGAGTAGGCCAGCCTGGTGAACGCCTGCTTGGCCTCCGTTGGCTCCAGGAACTCCACAATGGCTGTGACGCCTCCTTCTGGCAGCAGCACCCGGCCCAGGCTGCCGTGTTTGCCAAAGACATCCTCCAGCTCCGCCGCACTCGTGCTCGCTGGGAGGTTCTTTACCAGGATCACTGTCTTACTCCGCTCACCAGCAGCCTGCCAAGTTTGGTGAGAAAAGAAAGGTGAGACTGGACTTCAAAAAGCAAACCCCAAACTAACTGAAGATTTCAGCTCCAACATGCCACGCTGTCCCACTCCATGTCACCACTTTCCAGAATCCCAGAGGGCCAGCAGTCATTTAGAAAACACTTCCTTTAAGACTTACGCCCCAGTACAACCTCCTTGTTCCACAAGTGCTCAGGTATGAAGGTTTCAGCTCCAGATGCACCCTGGTACAAACACAGGACTCCTCTGTCTACAGTCAGTGGACCACCACACTAAAAGCTGTCATTCTATGTATTTCAACCACCCTGAGGGTAGGTGCATTTTCAAACACATGGTTTATGAAATGTTCCATCTAAGATGCTGAGGATTTAATTACTAATTTCAAAGAGAGCTGAGGACACTAGGACTAGGCTATCACATAGAAGAGGTAGGTACACACTGCTGCCTTCAGGTGGGCATCTCACCTGACTGAAGGAATCCAGGCTGACTCCGTTTTCAATGAGGAACTGGCGAATTTCCTGGACCAGCTCAGTTTCTCCCAGTGCGACCCGCACTGCCACGCTGTCTTTACCCTCCTGCAGGCAAGAACATGAGTTGACAATGTGACAAAGCTCAAAAGAGGGATGCAAAGAGCCTGATACAGGAAGATGCTGGGCACCTGTTGCTCCTGCTGCTCTCATAAGCAGGTGTAAAAGGAATCTGGCAGAGAGCTTGAAGGTAAAGCACTGCAGTTCCTCTGAAGCTGCCAGCTTTGCTGTTGGAGTCAGGACACTTCTTAAGGCAAAATGAAGTTTCCAGGAAGGATCTGAGCAAATTCCCAGCCAGTTATGTAGCAATGCAAAATTCAGTCACAGAGAAACAGAGTGGGTAGGGGAGCTGCAAGTGTGACTTTGTCTTCTAGTGACAAAGGGATTGTTAGGCTCAGATCCCACAGAGAGGCTACAGCTCCACTGATCTCTCAGTCTGTGTGGTGTTTGTGGATACACAGAAGCTTTTGCTGCATAAAAAGACCAGACAGGCTCTGGGCATGAGGACATGAATAGGAAAATGATCTCCCACCCGAACAGATCAAGAACCCAACTCACATGATCCAGCACTTGGCTTTTGGAAGCATTGTACTTGTGAGCAATGGCATCAGCCACGGCATTTGTTCCCACAAACAACGTGTTCCAGTTGTGAGAGCTGGAAAGAAAAAAAGTCTGGTCATACAGTCCTTTCTTCCTCTAGTGTCTCTCTAGGCAATGGCCCCGGGGAAAAAAACAGCTCCAAAGGCTACTATTAGTAGTCAGGATGAGAAGATAGAGGGAAAGAAGTGCAGAAGATCCTTAGCGATGGGCCAGGGTGAAGGAGGCATGACTGGATAGACAGCAGAAAGGCAGCAGTGCAGGCAGCTTTGCTCTTCGTCCCTCGAGGTCACTGTGCACAGCTCAGCTGTTACAGCTGGAAGTTCAGATGTTGGCTCAGAGGAACAATTGTTTTTATGAACTAGTTTCCTAAAGACGCAGAGCCCAAGCAACGAAAACTGCATTCCTTTCCCTTCCAGTTTGAAAGTATCAGCCACTTTCAAACTAATACGTCATATATAAGAGTTCCTGTAAGTTTTATAAATACAGGTGGTCAAGTAAAGGAAAAAGACATAACTGATCTAAAGCCACCACTCTAAAGAACTACAGCATCACACCAACTTCTACGAGACATCAGAGAAACAGAATCATACAGTTCTGCTCACTGAACTACTCCATCTACTTGGACAGAAGAATAAAGCAGGAAAGAGATAAATGAAACAGAGAGCTGCATAGCAAATGCTTATTGACTTTTTTAATCTATAGATCCCACATGTATTCCTGCCACTTGGAAATTTGGCAGGTTGGGCAGTCTTGCCCTGCTAGAAGACACCTCTGTACCTGGCACTGTTGGCTTTATCCTTGGCCTCTTTCTGTTTTTTGTAGGAGGAAGACTCTCCTGTGTCTGGTTCTTCGATTTTTTCCTTTCTGATTGTGGATGGTAAAAGATGCATCATTCTACCCTAGAAAGAAGGAAGGAAGGAAGGAGTTCAGCAGCTCTGAAATAACCTGCAAAAGCTCATGAACTAAACAGAGTGGAGGAAATTTGCCAACACTTTTGCTAATCAGGCAGCCTAGGTGGAAGGAGGGAACCTTTCTTACCAAAGGAGACATCAGTGCAAGACAGAGCAGCCACACAATATAAGAGACAGACTCAGATCTCCTTCCTCCACCTTTAGTTCAAATTTTGGTGCTTGTCAGGCAGTTCAAACCACACTGCTCTACCAAAAGCAACTGTGTTCTCATAGAGCAAGGCAGATGAGACTCTTATTTCTTCATCAAAGGACAAAAGCAAACAGTTAGCCATACTACTAATAAATATTCCTAACACCTGCAACCCATCAGCACAGGAAAACCATCAGTCGCTGTACCTGGAACACTTGTCCATCCATTTCTGCGTAGGCCTTCACAGCGTGCTCAGGCATCATATAGGTGACAAAAGCAAATCCTTTGGATTTCTTGGTCAGTCTGTCTATAGGGAAATGGATCTCCGAGATGGGTCCTGCAAAAAACAAGGCCCTTCTGTGATAGATGTCCTCACATGGACAGCACACACTCCGAACTTGCATCTCCTGGCCAAAGCCAGGGAGGAGGGGAGCCAGGGAGGGCAGAGCAGCTCTGGATATTGTAGAGGGTGTGTGGTAAACTGCCAGCCCAGGTAAGGAGTTGCTGCTGGCTGCAGAATGACAAGTCAGGCCCACAAAAAGCACTCCAAGTCCAGTTGTGCACTGTGTGGCAGCTCACAGGGCTTTAACGTGACACAGAAACCAGACAACCTTCAAGTAGTTGCATTTACCTTCAGTTGGGAATAAAGGTTTCCACAACTTAACCCTCTCTCTCCCCCACGACACTATAATTCCAAGAGAGCCCTACACTTGCTCAACTTTGAGCTAGAAAAGGAAAAGCACGCAGCTTCCACCCGACATGCCAGACACATGAATTCAGGATGTATCTCAGTTACCTGCAGTATCTATAAATCTCCTGCATGATCAGTATTTCATGCAGCAGGTGCTTTTGGTTATCTCCTCCATCTCAATAGGTCTCAGATCCTATGCTGACTGGCAAGAGCTCTTACTGTGGCACCAGAAAGGTGATCAGAGGGACAAGGGCAGACATGCACAGCCGTAAATGCTTCAAGCAAAGGGGCACAGTGCCAGCACCGGTTTCAAGGCCAAGCAGACACACACTGCCACACCAGGCAACAACAGTGATGGGAGCTGGTCCAGATCTGAGAGGTGTGGAACACAGAGCTTTGACCCTGCAAGCAAGCCTTTGCGTGCAAGAAGATAATAGCCCTGCAAGTCTCAGTTCCACAGCAAATCATAGAATCATCGAAGGTTGGAAGAGATCTCTGAGATCAAGTCCAACCGTACCTGTCCCCTTACTTCCTTCAGAAACCCATTTACCCGTCTTTTAAGTACTTACCGTACTTGGAAAATATCTTCTCCAAGTCCTCCTCAGTGCTAGTAAAGGGAAGATTCCTGACAAAAAGTCTCCCTGATTCTGCCAAGTCCTCTTCCTCCTCATCATCCCTTTTCCTTCTTTGCCAAGGCTGGTTCTCATGTTTTGCCGTAACAGTTTCTTTTGGGGGATTCCTGCATCGGAATATCTCGATGCATCGTCCACCTAATCCACAAACACAGAGGCAAATTAAATGCTTCCCAAGGCCATGGGCAATAAACGTCAATGTGCAAAGAGCCTGGGCTTACAGCAGTGACACAAGCAATTACAATTCCATGAGTTTTAAGCAGAACTCTGCCTGATTTTAAAAAAGGAGGAAGCTGGAGGCTGCACAAAATTAGTTTTCGTAAAAAATAGGATAACATTTGCTACACAACTTCAATCTCTCTTCCCTTCAGAGAGCTCCAGCCTTTCTGCCTGTGCCAAGCTAGTCCACTTTCAACCAGATATTCCTGTTCTGCCCAGGATATTGGCAATGGCAGTTTTAGTAGTTCCGCTAAGGGCTAGGCCAAGGACACATTTCAAACACAGGCTTACAGAAACATTTGTACAAATCCTCTGCACCATCCTAACTAGACTTAAACAATATCATTTTTATATGAAGAGCAAGCTACAATTCAAGAACATGACAAAAACCGAAGGCTAGGGTGCAACACGCACAGCTCAGTCACTTGCCAATTCTACGTTGCTCCTGACACAGCACCTGGTTTACTCCACGTCAGCTGAGCAAAGGAAACCACCCCCACCATCTGCCTGGGAAAAGCCGAAACAACGGGAGATACTTTCACAGTGAACACTTGAGCAGCTGAGCGCCCTGCCATCGACATCAGCCAGAACAAGAAGGAATAAACAGCTCTTACCTACGTATTCTTTTTTTCGCTTCAAGGCCCTTCGCACGTCTGCTTCACTCTTCAAGTCAACAAAGATATAACCTTGGCGGAAAGAAAGGTTCAACTGAGCATCATGTGGGAAAACACTAATTGGCTAATTAAGGGTGAATTGGGCTTTCCTTAATATAGATTCCTATAGATAAAGCATCCAGCTTCTGTGAAAGCTTCAATCCAGCCTGCAAATGATCACGTCAGATTGGAAGGCTGACTTTTAAAAGCTTATTCTCTACATGCAAACCAAAGAAACCCGACTTAATAGTTAAAGTAGGCTTTCACAGGTGTCTCCAAGTGCAAATAAAAGGTACATCCGCTGTTAGGCTATGAAGAGAGAAACAGCAGTCAGCAAAGTTCCTTGCCAGCTCTGAGGAACTGCTCGACATTTTCATATGAGTGCTTTTTGTAGTCACAGCCTGTCAGCAGACCCACCTCGGCTACAGGCTGCCCTGCAACCAACAGGCACAGGTCAGCTAAGTCCCTGGGTGTTGTTGCAGCCATCCCAGAGGAAAAAACCTTTCTTTGGGATGTTCAGGAAAGATTTGGAGGCAGATCAAAGAGCAGGCTCCTGCTGCTGCTCCTAAGGGAGCACAGCCAATATTACTCTGCGCACAGCATCCTATGGACAGCAACTAGGGCAGGTGAGCTGCAAAGTCACAGCAAGGTCTTAAGGACTGGGACACAAGCCAGCAATTTGGAACTGCAGGTAAAAAGTGCAGAGATGTGACTGAAGGGTCCTCTAATTCACAGAACCATTCCTCCTTTCACATATACACATTACCTGGCTTTTTCCCCTGGGTGCTTTTTTCTATCCGGATTGCCACTGGCTTCAGAGGCAAGAAGAATTCACGAATCTTTTGCTGCAGGAAGAATTGCAATTGTTTAAATAAGTTCTCAGACACAGGAAACAGAAGGTTTCACACCTAATGATTTTAAATACACTATGAAAACACTATGCACAACATACAACATCTCTGCACAAAGCCAGTTCAAATATTTCACCAGCCACCCACAGAACCCTCAGCACAGCTCCACAAGATAGAAGCCTCTGTAATGGTCACACTGAGTTACACACTGAAAACACCCGAGTCTCCCTTCCCAGCTTGGTAACAAAGCTCACCTCAGTGATGTTTGAGGGGGCACCACGAAGTTTCACTGTGTATGATGTGCTGGCCTCTGCTGAGCTGCCTTGGTTCTGGACAGAAGGATTGGGAAATATAAAAAAAACAGAAGTTGAGTGAAACCCAGCAAAAGTCACAGCACAACAAGCTGGTCTTGTCCAACAAGAGGAGGCTGAAGAGTGGGAGAGAATATCAAGAGATTCATGGAACTGCAGCAGCCTGGGCAGGAGGTGCCAGGCAAGCTTTGGCTGGGACAGTGAAACCCAGTCACTAAAAAGGAGTTCTGCAGGACAGTATTTCCTGCAGACTGAGATGGACGCAGGGGAAACAGAAAGGCCTCTGAAAAGGTAGCAGCAGCGCTTATATGGATGCCCTGTCTTGGCAGGGGGCAGGGTGGAATTCAATCAGTGTTAAGAGGAGATGCAGTGAGGTTTTTTAACAACTGCTACTCAGTGAGCTAAGAAAGCTGGTAGCTGGGGGCCCCGCAGACTTCAAGCTTTCAGGTCATCCCCGGAGTGACTGACAAACACACACTAACCCATAAAGCTCCTGCTTTAGAAAATAAAAGTCTAATTCAGCCATACCTCTAGTGTGGATCCTTTTTTCTTCTTCTGTGCTGGTGTCTCTTGCTGTGTTTGTGGGGCTTTTGGCTTCCCTCTTTGATCTGTGGGGCTGCCGATGGTTTCTGCAATGCCCAAATCCTCCTCACTCTCACTTTCATCTTCCTCACTATCTGTTTCTTCCTCTGTACTGGATGAGGAGGAAGAATCCTTCACCACTTTAGATTTCAGGTAATCCATATCCGAGAGGTCTTTGCTGGTAGCTGCCTTCTTCCCTCCTTTCTTTGCTGTCAGAGAAGAGAGACTGGGTAAGTTTTGCACACAGATGCTGCTGATCTCTCCCCACACGGGTAAAAGATGATAAGAGACACAACCACAAGAACCGCCTTCCTCTCCTCTACCCTTCCCACAGGAAGGAAAGGCTTGAGAATAGCTGAGCAATTTCATCTCAGCAACTCCAGACTGACCTGTCTGGATGACTGTTTTTCAAAGCAACAGTTCACATGTAAAACAAATTAGCAAGGAGCCTGAAGAACTCCACAGCAGGGTATTTTGTCTCAATACTTCAAATGAAAACCTTCTCTGGACTCTGACTCTTCAGTTTAGTTTTGCAGGGCAAATGACAGAGGTAGCTCTTCCTCCAAAATGCTCCACCCTGCCAAAGATCAGCTGCCCATTTTAGTTACCCAGAGAGGTGAGAAGCAACAGTAAAATGCCATTTACTCTAAAATAACAGCATAAGGAAACACCAAACAGAGGAAGAAAGGCTTCAAAACCACATTCAGCATTGGTGCAGGGACACTGGAGACTAGGAAGACAGACACCACCATTTCTCAGTCTTCTAAGTTATCCCACCACTCCACTAGATACAATTTTCCTTTTAGGATCCAAGATGCTGAACTCTGTCCATTTCCATCAACCTTGACAGGGCTCACATCAGTCTTCCCTCTTTCAGCTTAAAACCATTGCCCCTCATCCTATCCCTGTACTCCCTGGCCAAGAGCCCCTTTCCAGCTTTCTTGTAGGATGCCTGGAGATGAAAAGTGGCTCACCAGAAGATTTAAGGAAGAGATGCAAATGTTTGTCCTGTTACTCTTTTTGAGGTATTGATTTAAGGGGCCTTGGGAAGCACAAATGACACCCCCCTAACACCAACTGCTACAATTCCCACATTTCCCCCAATGTCCATATATTCACAGCGCACAAGACAGGTTTCATGCTTGAGAAACCACCTTCCTGATAACACTGTCTCCATGTGGAGGCAGGACTCTGAGTCAGGCCCTCTCAGCACACTGGCTCTCATTTCCTGAGACAAAGAAAAGCAAAGGGTGACGGGTCCTTTCAGTACCTTTAGTTTCCTCCTCATCTTCAGAGGATTCATTCCCATCCTCCTTTTCCTCCTCACTCAGGTCCTCAGACTCATCTGAATCAAAGTTGAGATAATCATCTGCTGGCTTTGGTTTCCCTTTCTTGGGCTCCTCAGCCAAAGTGTCATTAGCCCAGGTGGCCACCTGAGACCGTTTCTGGTGAACCACCATGAACTCTTGAAATGTCTTATCTTCTTCTAGCTGTTGAAAAAGAAACCAAGCAGACAAGCTGTGAAGACAGACACAGGACAGCTAGCAGTAAGTTTTAGCTTAAAAAAAAAAATCACCTGATTTCCAGCAGTGTAAAAAAAGCCCTAAAAGGAGAGCCCAGTTTACAGTCAATTAGTGATTAGTTTTCTCAAGATCCCTCAAATCCTACTCTTTTCTGTACCTGATGTTTAGAAAACACTTTAAAGAAAATGAAACATTAAAAAGAGAAAAGAAATGTACAAGTTAAACATGACAAAACTCACATATGGTTGAAAACCAGAGCTGCTGAAACAAGGTTGCCTTGGTTGCAGTGCTGACAGTAAAGCTTACAATTAAAAAACTGTTCTCCACCACTGAGACTGTTAAAATCATGGTTTGTTACAGTAAAATTGGATTGTCATGGAACTGGTTAAATCACACACCTTGCCTGAATCGACAGCACTGGAAGCAGTACAGAAAAGTTATTCAGCTCTTGCTCTTAGTACAAGCCAGCAAGAAAGGACTGCAGTTCAACCTCAACTCACCTCCTTTATTTTTTCTGTTGGATCCTTCTTCTTTTTACTCTAGGAAAAGAAACCATTTTTAGAAAAGTTTATTACAAGCACAGCCAAGATAAATTCCCAGGTAATGGTCCAGGGAGCATAGATCCTACAGCAGCAAATATCAGAACCAAGACTCCAACATCTGCTGCCCCAGCTCCTCTGTCCCCTTCTCCACACGCCCTCCTCTCTGCCAAGTCTCTGACATAGATCAGAGCCTCAAGGAAAAAAGCCAGACTCACTTTCTTTGCACCTGCAGGAGCTGCACCTGTCATACGTTTCTCGGTCTCTTTTTCTGAGGCAGGGGCCTTCTGAGAATGCTTACTCCATGCCTTGGGTTTTGAAGGGTCACCAAAAGACTTGCATAACTCAACCTGGAAGGAATCAGATCTTTAATCAAATATACAGTCAACGCTTGGGTTCTGTAACCGCTGGATTAGCGTCATTCAGGAACCCTGATAACCCTGACAGGATGGAGGGGATGTGTGCAGGTGAAGAACAGTCAGCTCCGTATAGAACTGCATTTCAGAGGTTGGAACCGGATGATCTTTAAAGTCCCTTTCAACCAAATTTCTCAGTCCTTGTTCTGTGCAGGGATAGGAGCTGGACTCGATGGAACTGGTGCAATGGGTCTAGAGGAGGCTACAAAGATGATCTGAGGGTTGGAGCACCTCTGCTGTGAGGATAGGCTGAGACAGTTGGGCTCATTCAGCCTGGAGAAGAAAAGGCTCTGGGGAGATCTTACAGGGCCTTCCTGTACTTGAAGGGGCTACATGAAAGCTGAGGAGGGGCTTTTTACAAGGGCATCAATTCTATGATTTTAAAAGCACAGACTATGTGTTCACTCATGCAGGGAACAGTCTGCTATGCTCATTTAAGCACAATCAAATAACTTGTCCTGTTTACAAGAACTATCCTCTGTCCAGAACAAGATGAATGACTTTTTAAACAAAACCAGCCTCAGGTTCAAAAGCTCAGATTGCGACAGCTGCAACCAGTTCTAAACAGCACCAAAATCACTGCTAGAACACAAACACAGTCCACCTAAACCATTACCCTGCTTGACACTGCAGCAACAAGGCCTGGCATCAGGTTTTGCTGGTTTGCTACAGAAGACCGGGCTTTCTCTGCTCCTGGCTGTTCACCCCTAGCACTACCAAAATCTCCAATGACAAACTTTCTGAATGATCAAAAGAACCTACTTTTAAAGATCAACTCACTGTGATTCTAGAGGTGTCTATGAAACTCCTGTTGAAGTGGTTCAGTGCCTTCTGAGCCTCATCTTCAGACCTGTACCCAATGAAGCCAAATTTCCTGAACTTGCCATCCTTGGTGAACTTTAAGCAACAATCAGTCAGCGAGCCAAAGGCAGCGAACAGCTTCCGAAAGCGATCTTCCTTCATCTAGGAAAAGAGCAGTGACAACAGGAAAGAAAATGAACACTGCACTGAGAGATTCTTTGCATCCAAAGCAAAACATTTGCTATCAGAGGGCTTCTGAAGTGCTGCAGGAAGCACGCTGTGTTGTGGCAACACATAAACCCCCACACATCAGCTACAAAACTGCTTTATGCCCTCCATGAATCCACTCTCCACACAGATCTCTGTCTGCAATGCCTCACAGCTGAAGGCTGCACCCAGCTCTTGGGAAGCCCAGTGCTGTCCTAGAATCACAAAATCATTTGGCTGGGAAAGACCTTTGAGATCATTGAGCCCAACCGTACCCATCCACTACTGAACCATAGCCCTAAGTGCTTCATCTGCCCATCTTTTAAACCCCTCCAGGGATGGGGACTCAGCCACCTCCCTGGGCAGCCTCTGCCAGTGCCTGACAAAGCTTTCAGAGAAGAAACGTTTCCTAATACCAAATCTAAACCTCCCCTGGTACAACTTGATGCTATTTTCTCTTGTCCTATTGCTTGTTACTTGGGAGACCTGCCACAGTCGAGTCCCAGTTCATGCCCAGGTGGGGTGGGATCCCGTGGGGAATCCATATGACAACAGGGAGAGCACAGTGTGCACCTATGCCCAGCTCCTGGAGAGTGAGAGGAGGACAGTGGCCACAAGCCCTGCTCCCCCATCCTGGGGGCTGCCAGCTTCCCTCCTGGGGCACCTCCTCAGCCCATGCCCCACACTTTGCCTCCTTCTATGCTGGGTGCTGGTCTCGTCTCACAAGTGACAGTGATGGGACGAGAGGAAATGGGCGCAAGTTGTGCCAGGGGAGGTTTAGACTGGACATTGGGAAGAATTTCTTCACTGAAAGGGTGGTCAGGGATTGGCACAGCTGCCCAGGGAGGGGGTGGAGTCACCATCCCTGGAGGTGTTTAAAAAACGGGTGGATGAGTTTATTAGGAACAGGGTTTAGGGGGAGATAAGCACGGTTGGACTCGATGATTCTGATTCTATGATTCACCCCTCCCAGGGCACCTCCCTGACCTCTCCTGAGGCTCTCCCTGCTCAGGATTCCCCCCGACCCTACCTCCAGAGCTGCTTCCTTGCTCTCCCACAAGAACCCCAGCAGATCTCCCCTTTCCCCTAGGATACTTCCCCGCACTCCCCACCCCGAACCAATGACCCTCCCTCCTAGACCGTTCCCTCACTCACCCCGATCCCCACCACACCGAGGTCCCTCCTCCCTTCCCAGGAGCCCGCGTCCTCCCGGGTGTCCCCTCAGACCCCTCCATCCCGCTCCCCCACGAAGGGCTCACCCCGTTAGGGAGGTTCTTCACGATAAGCCGCGACATGGCCGCGGCAGGAACCGGGCAGCGACAGAACCCGACAGCCAGAGGGCAGGCCCCGCCGAGCTCAGCGCCGCGCACGCCTCCCCGCGGGCGCCGCCATCTTCGCGCGGGGTCACGTGGGCGCAGAGCGCGCGCGCAGGCGCGGGGGGGGCCTGAGGGCGGGGCTCCAGCAGGCACGGGAGGGGCTGAGGTGGGAGGGGGGAAACACAGGGAGT
>VWPV01019265.1:0-28890 GCA_013389885.1 Geococcyx californianus
GCTGAACAACCCCAGCTCCCTTACCCTACACAGCCTGCACAGGGTTGGTACGTTACAGTTCAACCTTTTTCAAGTAATACACACGATATTGCTGACTTTATTCAAAATTACGCGTGCTCAGTTACCCAATAAGGTCATGCTTCCTACAGGTATTTTGTTGGCAGTTGGTTAAACACTTGTTATGATCCATTCGGTTCTCACCTCAGGGTTATACTCACAGAGTAGACAATGTTTCGCTTAGTACTTCTACGACACCATATCAGGTGCAGCTTTTTATCTAAAAAAAAGGGCTGAATTAATATTTTGATCCTAACATGTCATTTTTTCCCCATGGCTGCAAACTAAGGGAAGACCCAGTGATATGTGATGGACCCATTAAAAGTCATCACTGGGGTTCCATTTCAAGCCAAAATGCGATGAGATCAACCGGATAAAGTAATCCCTCAGGTGAACCATTTAAGTACAAATGACTGGAAGCAGGGTATTCAACTACCTAAACATCTGATGGCTGTAAATTCCATCTGTGCCTTGCTGAATTCTGGCAGTAGGCAGGATTACTTGCATGATGACTTTGTTACGGCAGCAGATGTGGGACAGCTTTCCCAAATGAAGGCAGCTATCAGAATAAATTAACAGCTGAAGAAACAGGACCCCACTTCAATGAGCTTAAGACCAATCTAGAGGCAGACAGGGCATCAGCTAGGAACTGAGTAATTTGTGGTGAAGGATATTTGGATTTTGATTCAGCACATAACACTGCCTCTTTAACCAATTGTTTTGTTACCCTGATGTACGGGTAAAATTAAGCCTTTTCTGTTTAACCAACAGGAATGTTATTCTTACTGTCACATGACGATAGCAGAGATGAATTAAACAGTATGCCTTAAGTGAAATATATTCTTGCTTACCTGCTACATCATGAACCACCAGCTGTAACTCCTTTTGAAAATATCAGCTCGTGCTTTGTTACTTCCAAGTGAAATATGCTTTTAGACATACTTTAATGGTTGACGGTTGTACATGCCACTTCAGTATAAGCAAAACAATCCACATTTTTGTTATTTAACTATGTCCTTTAATTATGGAATTAATCTTCAAAGCATTATGGAGTACATTTGCAAAGCCACAGAGAGAATAAAAGGATTATCGGGGATAAAAACCATACAGAGCATAATAGGTACCAATGTTATAAGTGAGTGATGATAATAAAGAGATGCACATATACTAAGGCTGTATTTATACACCAGGATTACACAGCATTTGAATAAAGGAGCCATGATTACTCTGTCCCTTTACACCTGCAAAACGCGTCGAGCCTGTTGTTTATACTATGCTATTCTAATACCTTACAATCAGCTTTTTTCTAAAACTGTGTGTTATGTATCAGTTGTGGTCATCCTCGGCAGGGGAGTTTGAACACAGTATTACAGTATTGTAAGGTTGGAAGAGACCTTTGAGATCATCGAGTCAAACCTATGGCCCAACACCTACACCTACTACCTACACCTACTCCTACTTGTCAGTTACACCATGGCACTAAGTGCCTCATCCAAATTCTCTTTGAACACCTCCAGGGATGGTGACTCCACCACCTCCCTAGGCAGAGCATTCCAATGAACAATTACCCTCTCAGTGAAGAACTTCTTCCTAATGTCAAGACTAAACCTCCCCTGGAGGTTACAAGCTTCCTCAATTACAGTTCTTTATTCGATAGAATCAAAAGGTGGGAACTTCCGATTTACTCTAGTGTCCCCCACAATGTTATTAGACTCTTACGTTAAAGCATCTTCCTTTTCACTCGCTCTTTTAACGAGCTCTCCCAGATGACTGCTATGGTGGTGTGTGCTTGCTTCAGCTTTGTATCAACTTAAAGACGTTCCATATGATTAAGAATCAGTCCTCATCCATGCTGAAACTGGCCTTTGGAAATTACCATATAGACCCAAGAATAATTCAGTTAGATTAGCACCACATAAAGGAGGCTTTAAATTTGTGAAAGCATTTAAAAAGCTATTTTTACTAGAAAATGAAAGAGGTACACCAAATCGGACTGTTTTATCTTTCATTTCTCCCCACTTTTTGTATCTGCCTGATAGAGCTGCCCACCCTTACTAAGTGTTCTGTTCGCAAAATACTTAAGGTAATGATAGTATCTCAGCTGCATAACGTCCGCATACTGGTTTGACCTCTGAGAAACTATGATGAAATGCATATACATGCACAATCCTTGCAATTTAAAGAAGTGTTTTGGGTTAAAAAGTCCCCGAACAATGCACAAAGATTAGTCAGATATTTTCTTAGTCAAGCAGATGTGATCTGATTTCTTTTTAGAACTTACTGAAGAAACCTATTGAATTAAATCTCTTAAAATTAAGTCTCTTGCTGAATTCTCTGTAGAAAATTTAATGGGGAATATGATTACATTATCACATTACTTATACTTAACCATTTCATTTACATCTGAAGGGGAAATGAGAAAGAAATTATTTCTAAAATCTATTGAATTGTGTTTACA
Organism: Geococcyx californianus; assembly: GCA_013389885.1. Taxonomy (NCBI): domain Eukaryota; kingdom Metazoa; phylum Chordata; class Aves; order Cuculiformes; family Neomorphidae; genus Geococcyx; species Geococcyx californianus. The sequence continues at coordinate 2,516 of VWPV01019265.1, forward strand.
TTGCAGTGTAAGTAACAGCAATGCAGGAAACTCAGCTGCCTCTAAAACAAATCCCAAGGAGAGAGCAATAAGCTGCACCACTTGCAAGGAGTTCAAGCACACCAGACTAGGACCATGCTGACCTTTGGCAATGCACACTACAATTATGTTGTAGATAACCTCACCTTCATTTTAACCTATTTAGCCTGATGCAAAGAGCAGGGAAGCTGGGAGATGAGCTGGGTGCACCCATCCAGCATCAATACTGGGAAAACACACGCAGCCCACGCTGAGGAGCAGGCTATCACAACGGCATTTCACCCTCAGAAAAGCCAAGTATTCAAATAGCCAAAGCTATCACTAGTGTGTTGCCATGTGCTTTTCAATAAGCAATTTGATGATTGCTGACACAGGGTGACTCCTTGCATTCACCAACCAGAGCAGGACTAAGTGGGGAGAATCTGACGGAGCGCTTTCCACATTTCTGGGCTTGCACAGAGGGTAACGCAATGACTTTGGTTCCCACACTTTCTGACATACGGAGGGTTGACATATCAGAAAAGGCAGGGCACCCTGAACCCTCTGAGCCCTCCAGTGGAAGTAAGGTCATTTTATAATTTAATCTCAAAAAGAGATCAAAGTGGTTTGGGCTTTGGTACAAAAATGTGAGATGCTAGAATATTTGGCACAATATCTATAGCCATTTTGTGTTAAAAAACCCCCAGTTAAAGTCAACTGGTTTTCTAGTTGACAGATAAAGGAAAGAAACAAGTCAGTTTTGGACTCCCTGAATTTCGTGTCATGATATAAATGCTCTAACTCTAAAGGAAACAAGACAGTTATCTCTTTTTTTAGCAAGGTTCTTCCAACTTCTGTCATACTGCAACTTAATGACTTAAGCACCTGCCGTTACATTATGTAGGATACTTTTTTATGGTCTATTTTTTCATGAAAAAGCAGAACAGTCAATTTTCTCACATGAAATCTGACTGAATGATATGAGGAACACTGTCCATAAGTTGAGGATACTGGTTAATTTGTCTCTGATGGAATTACTATCTGAGTAGATAATTAGAATAAAATATATGCAATACTTGCCTAAAATAAACAGCTCATTGGCCATATGTCTAGCTATGTACCTCATGCAAGGTATACACCTAGACAAATATTTCCTTTAGGTACACAAATCAGTTCATAATTTTACCTCTTAGACATTAAAAAAATATGACATGCCCAGAAGATCATGGTATTTAAAAATTACAACAAACTCTCTAAATACAAACCCGCCTTCCCTTTGATTAACATTGTGTATTTTATATTCTTAAGCCTCCATATTTCTGCATTTACTTGCACCACATCACAGAAGAAATCTTGGAAAAAACTTAGTGTAGGAGGGTGAACGGATGCAACGAAGAAGGTGAAGCACTAGGAAGAATTCAGAGAGGCAGCCTGGGTGGGCAGAAGAGAATATCTGTATTTAACAAAGCATTGCCTGCTTTCTTCATCTCAGCACTAATGAAACAGGAGGTAGCAACATCCTTGCTTCTCCTGGAGTGCAGCAGACGGCTTCTGGCTGGAGCCCTAATGCTCTTCATGGCTCTGCTGCAGACTCCAAATGCCCTGAGGAAGACCAGCAGCCACCAGCAGTAACCACTGCAAGAGCTATTTTGTGCTACTGAGATAAACAAAAACGTGCTGCTGTACCCCTGCATCAGAATGACTTTTGTTAAAAACTGAGGAATCAACCAACCCGCTGGGTAGGGAAACTAATTAAGGAAAATAATTACTTATATCCATTCCTTGAAAACCAAATCCAACAGATGTGCTCTGCTATGACATTATTGTTACGCAGAATTTCTTGGCTTGCAAAATAATTATGTCCATTAAAAGGTCGACAGTGTCTGTACTGAGGAACATGGTGGACTGAACTCTCCTTGGAGACCTCTTGTGTATTTTTGATGTTCTGTGTCAAATCCTACCCAGGAGCATGTGATCTAGCAGAAGCCAAAAAGGCCAGATCACCCACATTTCTTGCAGTAATTCCCTTAATCATTTCCTAATAATATGTGTTTGCTTAAACACAAAACCAATACATTAAGTTTTTATCTGATTTTTGTTTTCTATATCTGCCTCCTCTGCTTGGTTCGGAGGGAGGTACCTGTGTGGAAATGTAGTATCTGAAATAGTTCTCACCAGTTCCTGAGCATTTCAAAACTTGCTAGGTTATGCCAAGTCTCTAGACCTGTCTTCTAGCCGAAATTTTGAAGCAGAAAATAAAACTGATAAAAATATTAGCTAGCTCTCACCACAAATGCAGCCTAATATTTGTTCTCTTATTTTTTCATTACCAGACAAGATAAAAACCTAAACCACATTTCTAAGATTATGAGAACTCAAACAAATAACAGTGTTAATCTTTTATTATTTAGTTGCCATCTACACGTCTTACTTCCAATATTAGAAGATGAAGTTTGTAACTCAGGCTGGCTTCCTTAGATGTACCTGATATTGAAGAGTTTGTAGTTTAAATTATGCAATTATCACAGATTGGCATTTGCATCACAAAATTACAATTTTAAGTGACTTTCAGATAGGCACAGAAAGAAATGTACTGCTGCCCAGTTTTAGTCATTATTCTAGTTACTTAGATAACAAAGACATCATCCACGACTTGGTGCACTGTATTTAATAAAATCAATAAATAAATCTAGAAAACTGATGTAGCGATAAAAAGGAAGCATATCTGAATGCCTTTGCATCCAAAACGACGTATACACGTACTAACAAACCCTATCAAAGGACTGTGGATGACTATTCTGGAAAAACATATTTGCTTTGATCTGTTCTTTTAATCATCCTTGATTTTTCGCCAAGAACACTCTGTACAGTTTCAAATCACAACTAAAGAATACAAATACAATGAATTATAGTACAGTATGGCATTCATCCATATCCACTTCATTTTGTTGCTCCTACAGACCATCACTGAAAATTCTATGGAAACTATTTCTCCTTTCACTTGTGTTCAGTACAATAAATACGTGTACAAACATGAATTCACGTAATATGAATAGAAAAACATGGGCTGGCTGTAAAAATGAGAGTCTGAGATCACATTTGCCGACCTAGAACCAGCTCAATTAGTTTAATCAGAACCACAGAACAGCTCCAGGGAGAGACACTCAGAGCCTGACGGTGGTTTTGTGGCTTCCTCTTTATTTAATACATTACACCAGTTCTCTTTAAAGCCTGCATTTATGGTGCTTCTGTATTTTCTAACTGCAGAGGTGATCACAGGCAAAAGAGATATCAAGAATCATAGAATCACCCGAGCTGGAAGAGACCCAAAAGGATCACCGAGTCCAACTCCTGTCCCTACACAGGACACCCCAACACTCACCCCATGTGTCTGATGGCATTGGCCAAAGGCTGCTGGAATGCTGGCAGACTCGGTGCCGTGACTGCTGCCCTAGGGAGGTGTGCCAGTGCTCCATCACCCGCTGAGGGAAGAACCTCTTCCCAATATCCAACCTAACCCTCCCCTGGCACAGCTTCCTGCCGTTGCCTCTGGTCCTGTCATTGGTCACCAGAGAGAAGAGCTCAGCCACTGTTTCCCCTCCCTCCCTTGTGAGAAGGCAGCAAACAGCTCTGAGATCCCCTCTCAGCCTCCTCCAGGCTGAACAGACCAAGGGACTTCAGCCGCTCCTCATACCACTCCCCCTCCAGACCCTTCACCGGCCTCGTGGCCTCCTCTGGGCTCTCTCCATGAAGAAAAAGCAGGAAACTGGTATTAACTGTAAAGTACAAGAATGTATTACTTCATATCTAAATCCCTCACTGTCTTGACAAAAATATTTGTCTTGTATTTTGGAGCCAGGGATATTTAAAGTACTAGCTCCAGGTCACTGTGAAAAGAGAAGAAAACTAAAGCAAATGTGTTATTATATTGATACTCTTCTTTATTTTTACTTCTAGAATCACAGAATTGCTAAAGGTAGGAAAAGACCTCTAAGTTCATATAGTCCAACCATCAGCACAATACCTACCTACCTACTAAACCATGTCCTGAGGCACCACAACATCACATTTTTGAAACACCTCCAGCAATGGAGACTCCACCATTTTCTAGGTAGCCAGCAGTTCCAATGCTTCACCACTCTTTTGACAAAAATATTTTTCCTAATATTCAATCTAAACCTCCTCTGGCACAACTTGAGGGCATTTCTTCTTGTCCTATCACTTGTTACTTCGGAGAAGAGACTAACAACCACCTTGCTACACCCTCCTTTTAGGTAGTTGTAGAGAGCCATAAGATCTCCTCTCAGCCTCCTTTTCTCCAGGCTAAACAGCCCCAGTTCCCTCCACTGCTCCTCACAAGATTTATTCTCCAGACCCTCCAGCAGCCTCGTTGCCCTCTGCTGCTCCAGCAGCTCAATATGTTTCCCGTACGGAAGGGCCCAAAACTGAACACAGGTTGCAAGGTGTGGCTTCACCAGTATCTAAATATGCTGGGATATGAATTGGATAAATGGTCAGATAAATAAGGGAAATTTGTAATTTCTACATCTCCTAATTTCTACATCTCCTAAACAACAGTTTCTTACAGTAAAGCTAAAACACCTAAACTGTTTTTTTGTGTGGTTTTTTTCTTTCACTTGCCTCTGTTTTCAGTGGTTTCTTCAGATACATTCTTTCGGGGTACTGTCTGCATTTTTCTGCAGTTTTTCCATCTCTGCCTTCCCATAGGCTTGTGCAAGCTGCCATGCTCTCCGGGTCTGCCTTTTATGTGCTCTTCTTCAATCTGGCCTTTGATATTAAACACAAGAATTATATATCTGTCCCTTTTTCCCCTTTAAATCAATTTTTCTCATAGCTTCCTCTTGAGGAGCAGAAGTGCAGAAAAGAAGGCATATTAAATTACTAAGAATTTAAGATATGTTAGTTTATGCAGCGTTGGGCTTGTTTCCCAAAAAGCATCTAATTGCCCTTTGAATTTAAATGCACATTTCAATGAGGTACAAAATAACAACTGCCTTTTCAGATGAAAGTTTTGACAACAAACTCCTCCCTCAAACTTATTGCAAAGCTGTTGGACCCGCTGCGCTTTTTTTATGCTTCCACCATCCAACACGGCAACGGTTTGAAACGGCTTCTAAAGGCTGATTGTTTGTCTGCTAAGGTACTGGAAGAACAAATGAACAGAGGTGTCATCAAAACAGATCATTGCCATCAAATTACTTCGCAGACATTGACTCCTAGTGAAAGAGTCTTCAGCGGCAGAAGATGAAGGATAAGGAAAGCAGGGCTCATCTATTGGGCTGAAACATCCCCCCAAATGGGACCGGGCAGTTATTAAGCTCTACAAACTGTTTAGTCAACACATGAAATAAGGGTGAATTATTGCTGCATTTAAGCCTTGCAAAGCACTGTTTTGATTTTCTTCACACTTTCCGCTGCTGGTATCAGGCAGGACCAGGGGGAAACTGGCTGGGAGAGACGGTGACTATAAACATGTTGTTCACTAAGGGAGAATACGCTGTACCGAAACCAAATGTTCAGACGTCTCTGGTACGTTTGGAACACGGGGGAAAAGGCTGCAGCTGGCAGTTCTGTCGCAGCAGGTTCTGAGCAGGCTGTGCACACGTTGCAGCCACCGGGGGGAGCGTCAGACCCAAGAGTCTGCAGGCTTCACCATCGCTCACCGTCGCCAAAAGCAATCATTTCTTGGGGCAGAAAACTGCCACCTCCTTGGGTTTTGCAGGATGTAAGGGAGAGGAGAAAGGAGGCTGAGCAGGATGTCACTGCTTCTGTACTTCTGCACTTCAGCAGGCACTGATGCTGGTTTCACTCCTTGTCTGGAAAAGCTGGCGCTGTCAGCAGTGGGAGACAGTAGCAACTGGTCTGACAATGGCCTTACTGTCTGTGTCCAGTCTGCCTCCCTGTGAAGAACGCTCTGGGCATGTTACATAGAACACCAGCCCTGTTGGCCTCCTACGTCACAGAATGGTTTGGGATGGAGGGAGCCTTAAAGCCAGTTCCACCCCGTGCCGTGGGCAGGGACACCTCCCACTGGATCAGGGGGCTCCAAGCCCCATCCAACCTGGCCTTGAACACCTCCAGGGATGGGGCAGCCACCACTGCTCTGGGCACCCTGGGCCAGGGCCTCCCCACCCTCACAGCAAAACATTTCTTCCTAAGAGATCATCTAAATCTCCTTTTTCAACTTAAAACCATTCCCCTCATCCCATCCCTGCACTCCCTGATCAAGAGCCCCTTCCCAGCTTTCCTGGAGCCCCCTTTAAGTACTGGAGGCTGCTGCCAGGTTCAGTAGTGGCATCAGAAGGAATCAGGATTCTTCCCTCAGCTTGATGATACGTGGGTTTCTCAGCTCCAGGTCAAGCAGCAGTTTCCAGCCTTGCTAACATAGACTAAAGTCGTGGAACATCCACACTGCCATCCTGCCTACACCGATGTTTCCTCAAATGCAGTTATGCTGCTGCAAAAATGTTATTCAAGATCCACTTGTGGCCCTTCAGCAGAGTCAAAGCACATTGCTGGGGACAGGACAAAGCCTTTCTTCACTTGTACACCTCTGCTCTGTGGCTAGAGAACACATCAGTTTCCAACACCACTGTTTTCATGAAACCTACTGCTGCTATGTCTCAATTTTATTTTCTCACAGAATATCATGGTCTCTCGCATCCGAATCACTAGTCTGAACACGGCACACATTCAGTTACCCCATTTCCTTTTAAGATCCAGATTTCACTGGGTTCCACACAAGCCCTTTGCTCTTGTATACCGTAAATTATCAACCCCAGCAACGTTGAGTCGTAAAACTGTAACTAAAGCAGATGTTCCTTATGGCGACAAAAGCGCTAGATAACTGATGACTCATACGCCTTCCTTCTCTTAGCGTCTTTATGCTATATTTGGTTGATAATTAATTTGAAGATATAAATTGAAATGTCTTTCCTCTCTAAGCAATATTTCTGTATGAATTCTAATCATTCTACAGCAGAGCTCCAATCTTTGCTTCACATAAAGCTGAACAAGGTTATGTTGTTGAATCTAAATCCTAATCCCTTTTCTGCACATGTACAGATAGAGGTTTTTAACCTATTTAAATTTGCCCTGATTGTTTGGGTCTATAGAAAAAGGATTGCGCTTTCTGTCTTGTTTTGGGCAATTCCAAGCAATTAATACGCACTAAGCTGCTTCTCTCGATATTTCAGACTTCTGATAGCAGTTACAGTTACCAAGCAAACACAAAATACATTACCTGGTGATGCAAAGACACCCTATGGTCTTTGCCGCCGCCTGCTTTTACCTTGATATCCAAAGCCAGATGAGGATCCATTATGACTCTAAGTTGCAAACAGACATCTAACTCCTTTATGCCACTTATTGCCACTGATGTGACTCCCCTCTTTGACGTGGAATCAATCCCAACTTGCCTGTACCTTATAAGCCGTCTTGAGACTGCAAGAGGATATTGGTTGCACTTCCTTACAAAGCTGCTCTGAATAATGTAATGAGAATGTCATGTGTCACGTGAACATTGCCCTCTCCCTGTGCAGCACTAATTGGTCCTCAAAGAGATCTGTATATTTTATTAATTTATGTTAAAATTGTATCTAACACAATTAAATGAGAGAAAATACTAAATTACCTTTATGACAGCCACACAGGCATTCTACCTAGTGTTATTCTTCAGTCACGCACAGGAAAGAATGTTCATTTATGATCTCTTATATTTCCTTTAAAGCAGAATTTTAACAATTATTTCTTGGCTCTACTGCCCATTATGAATAATTTCCAAGTTAATTTTTCTTCCATCAAAGTATTAGTTCTTTTATTCTGACTATACCCAGCTTGAAATTTAAGCACCAAAGCCAGATATTGCTTCTATTACCTAATTAAGTGTGAAATGTTTTAATTGGAAGAATAATGAAAAAACATTCTTAAGTGCTTTCTGTAAATCTTCTGGGATTCAAAGTGTTGATTACAAATACATAATGGTTATTCAAAAACTCTCATATAATAAGTGCTCAAGACAAGTCACAGGGAATTGAAGTATCACCTTTGGGCCCCTCTGTACAAGAAAGACATTGAGGGGCTGGAGCGCATCCAGAGGAGGGCAACGAGGCTGGGGAGGGGCTGGAGAACAAGTGTTATGAGGAGTGGTTGAGGAAACTGGGACTTTGGCTTGAAACAGCCATGTCTACACAATTTTTGAACTCCTCCAGGGATGGAGACTCTACCACTTCCCTGGGCAGCTTCTTCCANTTATTATTATTATTATTATTATTATTATTATTATTATTATTATTATTATTATTATTATTATTATTCAGGTTTTCATTTTATGATCCCTCTCCCCCATCCCATTTTTGAAGGAAACAGATAAGCATGGGGAAGAATAGTGAGTATTTCTTCTCAGATGTCTTTTAGAGGGTCATTTCTAGTACTGGGTGGTTTTTAGTCATTTTATTGGGAATAGGATCAGGTCCAAATTGTGTTTTGCTCCTATGGTGACTGATGTACATAAATATTCATGAGTCGACACCTGGGGTTGGCTATTTTCTAAAAGCTATATAACCATGACTGTGATCGTATCTGTGGACTGTAACATCTCATTAGAATTCATGAGACCTGTTATAAATTTTAAATATATATGAAGTGATATTAAAGTCTAATGAAGAACAAGAATCCCATCTGCCACCTGCAATCTAGCAATACCTGCATAACATAACACAGGGAAACATTAATGCAAGCAATGAAGACGAAAACTTGTTTGTTTATTAAAACTTCAAATTTGTTTTGATCATTCCTTCTAATCCCTATTGATAAAAATCATCTCCAAAGTGGCTTCTTTCCAGATCATTGTAGACACCTTTGTGTTTTAACCCACTAAAAGTTTGCAGAGCATCTAACTGTCATATTTCTTCTTAAAGAAGAAAACTGCTTGAATTCTCTAACAGCCACCTGTTTTATATGCAACTATGCTCATACATGAGACTCTTGACGATCCCTGCTCTCTTATTTCTGTGGACTCTAAGACAAATTTAATTTAGGGTTTCCAACTGTTTTGTCACTTGAGAGTTGTAGAGATGAAAAACAGTATTACTTGAACATTCATGCTACTTGCAAAGATACAAGATGTTCTTCTTGATACTAAACAACATTCATCCTCACTTGCCAATACTTTTCAGAACTGATTCTCCACAAACTTCCATCAAGAGTTATTCCTGAGCTCAGACACGGAGGATTATTCAGCTCTCCAAAGAGACTACTAGAAGGTTGTGAATATTAGTTTAGAACATGATGGTATCCTTGGTGTGACCCTGGTATCTCCTGCCTAGGGGTAACAGGCCACTGTAATATACCTTTAGAGTGCATTTTTAATTGCTCTTTAAAATTAGATATGTGGTAAATGGAGGAGCAAGGCAAGGTTTCCACTGGTACCAGCAAGGTTGTTACTTCACAGTGTGCCACCCTTAGTGCCAGTCACTGGCATTCCTCACTGAAATACACAAAGGTACCATGGTCCAAAAAGCCTAACCAACCCATTCACAGAGTATCTGTAGCATAATGAGATGTCATTACTAACTATAACTTTGCCCAGTATCTAATTTACCAAGAAATTAATTATTCATTGAATTTTTATGAAACCTAGAGAGTAACTGAAGAAGTTTGGCACACAGGTCAGCTGAGGGTTGAGATAAATCCCAGAAAAGCACTGGTTTTGTATAGCTACATAATAGAAGGATGCCATACTTTGCTGACAATATTTGCATTTGCTATGGGATAAATTTCTGACATTATCCAGCAGTCTAAGTCTTGCACTCAATACTATTTTTATTATGCAGTGCTGATGTGATCCCTATACATATTTCTGAACAGAACCAGTGATCATATCTGACTTGCAGACGCACTAAAACTCTAATTGCAAAAAGGGTCAGATTGCACTCTCCAATGCCTCATTCCAACAGGATCATAAATCCAGAATAGATTGTGAGTTCTGAGAATTAGAAAAGCTGTTTAAACTGTTTAAACTCAAATTTTCTCAGTATCCTTGGTCATAATTTCTCATTATTTCCTTACATTTCTAAATATGCTGGAATACGATTAACTGTCCATTTGTTAATAATCTGTGCTGCCTGTAATAATTCTGATGCTGTAACAATGAACATCCAGAAACTGGGAAAACAATGACAAAATATCTATATTTTCAAATATATAGAGATATATGTAACAGAAACTGACACACTTTGAGGTCACATTCTAGTTACTCACCACGTCAGTTGACTAGTAGAGTTTTAATCTAAGAGCTCCCTGACATCTTATTTTCAGTGTATTCCAACACAGGTCGTTCTGTGATTGTATGATTCCATTTTCTTAGCTGTCCATATACTTCCAATTTTAACTGGAAGAATCTGTCTTATCACCAGAAAAATACTTGCTTGCTAGTTATTTCCATAGTCATTGAAGGCAAAGATATTAAAAAAAAAAATTACAAGGAAGACTAGTTTTGAAGAATTCATTGATGCAAACTTTTGCGCTGTTCACATAAAACCTGTGCATATTCACAGACAAGTGTTCATTATTACCTATTAGATATAAATAAAAAGTAGAAACAGTAATAATAATTGTAATTAATTATTACTTGTAATAATACTTACAGTACAAAAAGCAGTCTCAGAATGCATCAATGGAGAAATGAAAAGGGTCCTATTACTTTTAGCTAACATTCTCAATTGTCTCATGAAAGATAGATTTAGAGTTCAAGAACATCTCTTGTGCTAAGTGCCTAAATCACTTTTGAAGAGAAGCCACACTACCTTAGGTTACTTAAAAGTGAGAGACAGAATCCTCTCTCATCTGTGGGCTTTGTGGATTTGAGTTTAGGGCTTTATTTTTTATTTTCTGGGCCCCTCAATTTAAGAAAATGTTGAGATGCTGGAGTGCATCCAGAGGAGAGCAACGAGGATGGGGAAGGAGCTGGAGCACAAGCCCTGTGAGGAGCGACAGAGGGAGCTGGGGTTGTTCAGCCTGGAGAAGAGGAGGCTCAGGGGAGACCTTATTGCCCTCTACAACTGCCTAAAGGNCTAAAATTTATTTTTTTAAATATTATCAGCATCCAAATGCGCTATGAATATTGTCCAATCATATCATGCTGATACATAATGCAAGATTTCACATATAATTACAGCTTTGATTTTCAATAGCTCCAAAGCAGACTTCTAAAGAAAACTAAAAACGCACTCACAAACCCTAAATCAAAACATAAATGGGTTTGTTTGTTCTACAACTTGCAGGAAATTGCACATCTGATGGGTTTTTTAGGTCCTAAAGACATCTACAGAAAAAGTCTGCATTAAGATCTCTTAATAGCATTAAGATTATCAGAAAGTAGATAGATAAAAAGCCACTGACAAAAGATTTGCTTTGAATTATCACTTAAGTATTTTAGGATTAAGGGGAGTAAGTTCTGACCTTAAAGCAAGAAAACCTACTGAACTAAATTTTGTAGAGTATAAATAATATCAATAGCCCAGCCTAAAGAGAAGAGAACAAACAGAAGCATTTTCCCTGTGCATAACTAACCCCAATTCCATCTGAAAGCTGTCATCAGTTTCCATAGGGAGCAGGGAGTCAAGCATTTTTTCCACTTGTCTCACCCTGCGGCTGCAGCAATGGGAAGAATATGTTTCTCCAGAGGTAGGAAGAGGAGGCAGCAGCAAAGCTGACTTGGTAGCATTGCTGTCAGTCACACAAAGGAAAAATTTCTGCTTGGCTAATAGAAATCTGAGTGTTTACAAATGGCCCAACAGATGCGTTGCACTGAGGAAAATGGTGTAGACAGTGATGCTACAAGAACTCTTCCGGCAAAAGCTCGGTTGTCATGTACTGAACATCTCACATGTACATTGCCACGGCAATGATTTTAGGAACGTTTGGCAAGGCCTTGATCTACACCCCTGCCCTTTCAGAAGTATTCCTTGGAGTTTTCATTTCCAGATGGACAAACAATAGAGCTGAGATCATCATGTCATCTTCAGGATGACACCTTCCACAATGAAACACCCTATGTCACTGAAATACAGTGCCAAGCGTTGGGTACGAGCCTAGTACATGAGGTGGAAATGGAAACCACAGCCTTCTGCTGCAGAGATGCATGCCAATAATTGAGTCATCTCAAGACCCTCGCATAAATCCCTGTACACTGCTTTTTAAATTAGAAATTTGAGAAATTGATAAAAATTTTGCTGTCAGGATCAGGTCATTCAGATGACAGGACAGGAATAAAGAGAACCACCACAGAAATAGGTGTCCAGATAGAGTGTTTGCATGCACAGTGTGCTCGTTACGCATTTCTGGAAGCATCCAAGATGCAGCCAATCTTAATTAAGACTAAAAGCACAAAATTATTCAAGATTAAAAATAAAACCCAATATTACCTGTAATATAGATTAAGATGTTGCCTTGGCAAAAGTGTTAGCAAAGGGATGACCAGCTGAGAATTCTTTCACAAGTAGTCTGTGTTAGATAGTTTAGCTGCATTATGTGATGCTACCTTGTCTGCTGGCTCAAGGTCTGCCTCATTTAGGTCCTGTCCTTTGATCTTCAAATACAACGGCAAAGCGATTGTCAGTGATTTAATGCTTTTCAGTGCCCAGGACAACAGTGTTCCTCAAATACCTCAAAGAGCTAGTATACACTCAACGGTGAGAAAGAAATGGCCAAAGCCACCAAGGGAAGTATTTAAAAACCAAGTTATTCCATTCCACAGCATCTCTAGCAGCACATGGAATTTCCAGTACTATATTTCTGAAGTGCCTGAGATTTTTTTTTTTTTTAAGTAAAAAATCACGGCATATTGAGAAAAAAAAATTTCTCAGATGCATTTCATCCAGTTAAAATATTCAAGATTCATTCTGAACTGTATTAGTGCGCTGTGATTCGAAACGTTAAATACTTCATCAAATAGAAAGATTTCAGTACCAATCTGTGATTATGAAAGTGAAGTAATAATACAGTTGGCTTCTACAGCAGCATATAATCTCCTTAACTCTTAAAGAACCTCGGTCTGACACTTGCTTGGCTTCCTGCAGGCAGCTGTGTCTGGGATCTTTATGCCTCTCAGACTCATTAAAAGCTATATTATAGCTCGCTGTAATCCAGGTGGAGCCTTCTCATTGCAACAAGCTTCAAAAAGAAAAGACATGACCATGGACAGTCCTTTGCTTTGCTTTTTCTTTGTTCAGTGTTAGATATTTGTACATGTATGAAAACACGTAGACCTCTTGAACACAGTTTCTTCTACCGCCTAAGCCAGGTGTGAAGTTTTAATTCTGTCTTTGCAACGTTACTCCCTTCCTGTGGAATCGATCAGTCTTACAAGCTCAGTGGTTTAGATTTGTTCTGTAGAACAAATCAAGAGGAAATAGGATTCAGTCCTGTGTGACTCTAGGTGTGGAGTGCAAGAATAAAAGCCCTTGGAACAAAACTGTGTAAAGAATTTAGGTTTATGGTTCTTATCCCAAGAACCAAAAATCAATACAGAGGAAATAAATCCCCCTCTTTCCAAAATAAAAAAATATTCAACTAAGCAAAAATCAAGCATTGTTTTAGATATATATATATTAAAAAAATATATGTGCATATACATATACACACACCTATTCATAAATACACCTCTATAAACTGTATCTCAAATCATACTTCAGAATTATTTTCCATTTCATTTTAGAATGAAATAATGATTAAATGCTGGCTGAGGAGAGGGATATGAGGAACAGCCATATATTTTCAAACTGTGTGGGGCTTTAACTTAAAATAAGATTTAATTCCTTCCAGTCTTTGCTTAAGAGACAGCTCTGGCATTCATGGTGTGCCAAACTACAAAACCCACAGCAGATTAAAACTAGGTTTGTATTGACTGAGGATATACAATTCTATTGGCAAATTTCAATACTTATGTAGGAGGACATCTCTTGACTAAAAGAAAAATGTCAAGTTTACACCTTCATCATCACTTGCCAAGAAATTAGAGGGACAGGAATTAACTATCAGCTGAAGTCTAGGGTCCAAAGAGAATGATCTTAGAAAAGGGTCTCGGATCAGGAGAACGCACAGTCTTTGAGACTGGAGCGGTAAAACCATCACCGACGCAGCGCGAATCTTATATCTGGTAGGAAAACTGTCCCCTAACATCAGTTTGTGTTTCCATCCTGAGTCACTCTGAGTGCACTTGATATTCTGCCACCTGGCACGGATATTAACAGAGGAAACACCTGCTTCCTCTAATGGCTGCATGATGGCACTTAAAGAAAGTTTTATGTCAAAAATAGATAAAACACTGAAATAAAGTGCTTTCTCCTATCAAAGATTTTTTGTGTGATATAGAAGATACAGGCAGTGTTGAAGAAGAATTGAGGCTGCAAAAAAGTGAGGAAAAAGTTTTTAGGAAGGAAAATATTTTCCTACTAGGAAAAAGTTTTGCATGTGCAGAGGCGGTGCATGACAAAGAACTAAAAACTTGATTTAGGAAGAAACTTACTCATTCTCACTGAAATACTTTCCCCTTCGGCACACGTTTTTTTTTCCTGCAGGCTACAGAGATGGTAGATACACATCTGTCCAGATCTTTAACAATACTTAATGTGTAAAGTATCCTAAGTGGGTTCTAAAACGCGCAGTTAATATCTCAGACTATGGGAAGCTTTCAGGACAGGAAGATCAGTGTCTGACAGCACGAGGCCTGACAAGACAGTGCAATAAAGCTCTCTGTTAGAACAGCAACCAACCTCTTGCAAAAGCGATGACATTAATTATAAAATTAAATATGAATCTACTGCAAAAGGAAGAATAAAATGCTTTTGAAATCCTGCTTATGCAGAATGACTGGTTAAAATAAACGACTGCAGTTAGTGTGGACAACAATGAGAAGGGGATAATTAACCTGCTGACAATACAAGAACAAATTAAAAATGCATTCAGCTGATTTAAAGACTGTAAACAGAGGATTCGGTCTCAGGAAGGTGCTGGAGGTTGTTACAGTAAGAGTCTCACGAGAGACAGAAATATAATGTTTTCTGTCAAGAGGAGATAAGGATGATGCTTGTCTAGTAAACGACTTTATAGAGCCCCCAGAGAAAAGGAAAATTAACCCACTATTCACAGAGAGCACTAAAAACCTACAGTGCACCTTCATCTGCAAATATACCCACTTTCCTTCCAAGAGATACATGCAGGAATTTAATGCAGGTTAGCAATTTCTGAGGAGCAGTTGTAATAAAAAATAAGAACAAATTTGCGTTGTTTGTCCCCCCTTTTGGTTTCAAAAGCTGTACAATGTGATGGGTGAAATCCACTGCCATTAAAGACAGAAGTAAATTTCTCACTGATTTCAGAGCAAGCTTAACTTCACATAGTGATTTCATAAAATATACACATAACCTTATTAATTATTCTTAGTTTTAATCCACTACCATTAATTTGCTCAGCTTCCCCAGTGCTCTAAACCATAGAAGTTCTGGCATCTTCACTGTATTCACTGGGACAGTGAGCTTGAAAATTTATTTACATCAGTGATGATCCAACCCAACCTTCATTAAAGTCGTTTAAAATTAGTAATAGAACTAAAAATTCGTAACCTGAATATATTTTTCCAGGTGAAGAGGTAAGAACAGCGCCATCAGAATTCAACTAGAACACTGTGTGCCCAGATTTTATTGCAATGCACCTGCATTATTGGTGATTTTTCATAGCTCCCCTCTTCTGTTACCAGCCTTGCATTTTCACAGCTGGAAAGGAAATCACTTTTTTTGGGGTGAGGAGCTCCCCTTCTTTGCTGATGATATCCATGACTGTGCCCTGCCACATGTAGAGGCTGCAAGACTTCATTGACTTGATCAACATTGAACACTGCCAGTGGAACAACATACGTAATCATTTAAATGAAAATCCTGTCGAAGGCACAAAAACAACTAACTAAGCGAATGCTACAACGAGAGTTGACCAAGCCATTACCATCATCCAGAGACCATCGTGTACACCCTCTGCTAGCACAGCCGACTCGTTCAGCTCTGCTTTTGACCACTGAACTGTGGAAGCACATTGTTTCAAACCAGAAAGAAGACTTCCTTTTAACAAACCATTGCAAACATGACCACCAGTGCCAGTATGAGAAACCCTAAAAGAAGACTTAAATTATTACAGGAAAAACTTAGAAAAATGTGATCGCTGCACACAACCACATAGCCACAAGCTGTATTTCCAATTTGATTTACAGATTTGTGGTGTGAAACTTTAATATTATACAGTATGATTTACAGTATCAAACTATAAAACTATAAAATCTATATAATTAAAAAACAAGTTTCAAGATCTTTTTTTCTTTATTTTCTGATTAAACAACAAAGTTACAGCAGCATTAGTAGCATCATCTAAACTGAAATTAAACATGGGAATATCTAATAAGAGGTGACTGCACTTACTGCAGTTAATGCATAACTCATTCAGATTCTGCTAATAAAAGTCCCAGCTCTGCTGCGATAAATCCCACTCAAGAGAAAACAAAATGGGGTGGAAAAGTGAAACAAAGAGCATTCAGGAAAAAAAAAATATTAAAATAAAATAAATAAAATAGAATATAAAAGAAAATAAAATAACATAAAATAAAATAAAAGAGAGAGACTGAACAGTAAGAAAAAAGGATGAGGGAGAAACAACATTTTGCCAAGAAGTGCAATACATCAACTCAACCTGAATTTTGTATTAGCTTATGCAAAGTCTCCTTTGTTGCATTTGCAGGGAGCCCAGTAAAAATGTAGAGAGTGGGTTTGAACCAGTGACTGTTTCAGGATTCATCCTCCCCAACACATAGCTTGAAAAAAATTGACTTTAATATTAACTTACTTTTGGAGCATAGAGGGGAAATAAAAAAAGCAAAAAAAAGAAGACAGAGAAGGGAGAAAGGGAGAATAATCACTACAGAAAATAGCAAAAAAATATTCAAGAGCTTGGTTTGCAAGAAATTCACAAATCCTGTTAGGACTTAGAAATTGCATCTGAGCACAAATACCTTAAGAATGACTTCAAGAATTGTGAGGATCACAATAAGGAAGGTTTTATTCCTTTTATAAAACACTGAAATCTGAAGCTAAAATGTTCAGTTCAATCCACAGCTATTGATGCCTGTTATCTCATTGCTTGTGACAAGGCAAAAGGTAAACCTTAGCTCACCCTCCAACATGTTCAGTTTCAACATTTTGGTAAAATTTCTGTTATTCTTTACTTTGAAGAAGGGCTGACCTTCATGTGTACCTCATTTCGTCACAGAGGAATCAGAATCAAGCTGAAAGAGGGGAGACTGAGATGAGATCTTAGGGAGAAATGTTTTGCTGTGAGGGTGGGGAGGCCCTGGCCCAGGTGGCCCAGAGCAATGGTGGCTGCCCCATCCCTGGAGGTGTTCCAGGCCAGGCTGGATGGGGCTTGGAGCCCCCTGATCCAGTGGGAGGTGTCCCTACCCCTGGCAGGGGGTGGCACTGGGTGGGCTTTGAGGTCCTTTCCAAAGCAAAGCATTCCAGGATTCTGCTGTTCCGTGACTGCAAGTACAGGTTTATCCACACTCAATGTAGTTCAAATTGCTCATGACACATTCAAGACAGACGTGAGTGTGGTCATCTAAGTCCACAGTGGGAATGATCTCACATGGCCCAGGTGACAGTGATGTTACATAAGAACAATGTCCAATGAACCATGTGATGACAGATACATTTCCACATAAATCACAAAGAAACAAAGCCACACAGAACTTAAGAGTATCGGGAAGAGACAGAGTAAACGATTCATGGGGAAACACATCCCATTTGCAAACTCATGTCGTGGACAAAGTCACTTTCAGTGATTGCTGGGGAAACATTCCTGGCTTACCCTTAATCTGCACAGTGTGTTCATCTTTCTGCTTAGCCTGACACTAGACACAAAGGCAAGACACACCAATTATCTCACACAACAGGTGCCAAGATCAGATCTTCAACAGAGGCTCGGATCACAAAACCTGTCACCTTAGTATGGGCCTGGATTTACACGTCCTAAGCATTTGCACAGGCATGTTCCAATTTGGGATAACTTGGAGTTCACAAAGAAACTAGGAGATAACAAAGAGAAGTTTCTTAACTGTGCGCCGACTGTGTCTGTATGCTGGGCTGGCTCAGAGGCAGAGGTGGCAGCAAATTGGGTGCTCAGCTGCACTGGCAAGGGCTGGAGGCACCCCACAGTTACACCTGGGGGAGCAGAGGAGGGAGCCCGCCCTTCCTGCCTCAGCCCGTGCACGGCAGCCCTTGACCCAGCCTCTTCGACAGGCTGAGAGGGTGCTAATTCATCGAAGGTGGCTGCGTGTTTCCCACATTAGAGGCTCTCCATGGCTGGGTGAGGAGTGCGATGCAGTCACATAGTCATCGGGACATATTCGTTTTCACTGCATTTCACTTTCTGAACAGCTGCCTGTTCTCTGCTCAGACATTTCACACTCTTTAACATTCACAGCTTTGGTTCCCTTTCACGTGCTGTTCCCAAGGCAGGTACAAAATAAAGACTAAACCTCGTAGCTGTTAGCATCTTATCTCTCAAGACATCTGGTATATTCCTTCCTCCTACAGATTTTCCATGCTCTAGCTACACCAAGGTTGCAAAGCTTCACAGTCAGGCTGAAGAAGGAAGGGAAAATTCTCTTTTTTCCAGGTATAATGTAGTTTGCCATATGTGATCAAATAGTCTTTCCCTTCCCAAACAACCCTATGCACAGAGAGAGGGTATTGGTTCGGTTGTTCCTGACAGGAAGCCACCCTGCACAGTTCTTGTAGAATAACTCGCACGGATCCAGTCTCATGCTGTGTGGTGGACAAGAAGCTGCTGCTGGTGAGGCTCAACAGTGGTGAGATATGAAAACAAAAGCAGCCACTGCCACCTGTCAGGCCATAGAACAGTTTGGGTTGAAAGGAACCTTCAGAATCATCCAGTTCCACCCCCTGCCATGGGCAGGGACACCTCCCACTGGATCAGGGGGCTCCAAGCCCCATCCAACCTGGCCTTGGACACCTCCAGGGATGGGGCAGCCACCACTGCTCTGGGCAACCTGGACCAGGGCCTCCCCACCCTCACAGCAAAACATTTCTGCCTAAGATCTCATCTCAATCTCCCCTCTTTCAGCTTAAAACCATTCCCCCTTGTCCTGTCCCTGCACTCCCTGACCCAGAGCCCCTTCCCAGATTTCCTGGAGCCCTTTCAGTGCTGGAAGGCTGCTCTAAGGTCTCTCCAGAGCCTTGTCTTTTCCAGGCTCAACAATCCCAATTCTCCCAGCTTGTCCTCGTGCAGGAGGTGCTCCAACCCTCAAATCATCTCCATGGCCTCCTCTGGACTCACTCCAACAGCTCCATGTCCTTCTTTTCTGAGGACTCCAGAACTGAAATGCAGGGATCCAGGTGACGCTCCACAAGAGCAGAGCAGAGGGTTAGCTTTCCCTCCCTGGACCTATTGTTCACACTTCCTTTGATGCAGTCCAGGATACATTTTGCTTTCTGGGCTGCAAGCACACATTGCTGACTTACTTTGAGCTTCTCATCCACCACCATACCCAAGTCTTTCTCTTCAGGGCTGCTCTCATTCCATTATCCACCCGACCCATATTTGTGGTTGGGATTGCCCCATCCCAGTTGAAGGACTTTGCACTTGACCTTGTTGAACTTCATGAACTTCCCTCTGCTCCCCTCAGTCTCACAGACTCTAATGACAGCGTAAACACTGACAAGAGTGATCAAAAAAATTATGTTCTTATTCACTGATAAATATTAACACTGCCCCTCCCAGTCCCTGTTTACTCTTTAGGGGAGAATAAAGAAATGAAGCAAGAATCTCCGTTCTACAAATAAAGCTCCGTACAAACTTTTTACTCTTTTTTTCCCCCACCAGAAATCTATTCTGAGCAACAGGCATTTTGGATGTGTCTCCAGTTGTTGTGTTTACCATACAACAGACGTCTGAAGAGGGAGATGAATTGGAACAATATAATAAACAATTCGTAGGACAGAATATATGCATTACAGTTTTGCGGCTCTCCTGTGAATCGAATGGATTCCTGCAAGCTTTTATTTAAAAACAAGCAGCATGATTAGAGTGGAAAACAATATAAACCCTCGATGATTTAAACATACTTCTGAAATATGAACATTACTCCAAATACTTCCTTTCTGCATCTGTTTTTCCTTTGTGAGCAGATTTGGATCAGGCAGACAACCTGGTTTAGCTGAGATTTTACTGAAATTAGCTTTTTACTGAGATTTAGCTGAGATTTTACTTCAAGCTACTGTCAGCAAGAAAAGCAGAAAATGCACAGGGCAATACTATTACATAAAAAGAGCCGAGACTATAATGTCCACTCATTGCAATGGCCCATTAGTGCCGAAACATTACCCCCTTCTGTTGGCAATCAGACTGTACCTGCTAATTACTCATAGATATGAGTGCCATGGTGGCTTTTTGCTACTTGATTTACTTAAATCTATACACAGTGTGTAGGAAGGGATTGTTAGAGAAAAACCAGGAAAAGGAGCAGACAAAATGAAAATATTGTGTAAATATTTTTCTGTTATAACTCACATCAGCATCACACAAGTTGTGTTCGAATGTGTAAGATTTATCTATCAGAGGTGTCAAAAGAGGAGAGAAGCGAAAGAAAAAAGAATGGTTTAATACATTAAAAAGGACAAAAAGGAAACAACATCAAGAAATAATAGGTTTTATTTGACCGTATTATGCCAATTATGTGGGTTCCCTTCCCTCCACAGGGAATCATTCATGGCTGTAGAAGACTTTGGTGAACATCTTGATATCACAGAGAATCCATGAGAAACAGACCCCTGCCTCAATACCACACATCTGAATCACTAGATGAAAAGAGCAGAACATAAAAAACTGGGAATCCTTAGAAAATACCACAAGACCTCTAACGCTGCCCTTGCTGCTGTCTGCTTACACCGGCAATAAGACAAGAAAAGGAAGGTTTACGCAGCTTAGGTGCAGTTTCCATTTTAGATTTAGGCACAAAGGTTATTCAGCTTCTTCACGTCTATTTAGACATGGTCTGTCCTAAAACCTGACAGTTTTCATCGGAATACAACTCTGGCCGAAACCCTTTATGTTTAGAGTGTGCCACGATACCATGCTGGTGGCAAAGCCAGGCAGAAACAGTAACGTTAAACACAGCTTACTGCAAACACAGGAGATATTTTTGGATTTTATTATCTACACCTGTGAGGATTTGTACCGGAAAACTACTGCTTAGGAAAGGACAGAAAAATTGCTGATATATCACAGCACTAGAATTGTGTTAGTTCGTGAAATGTGTTTGGTAACCATGGGTACTGAACAATTTCATAAGGACTTCACATAATCTAGGAACTATAAATAGACTTGGAAACAATGTAGGAGCTTAATTGCAGTATCCATGGGTTGCAAAGCACAATATTCTTTGAAACACAATTCGTTTCTGTGTTCCAACAAGCATTTTAAAGGTATTCATGGCAATACAATCATCTTTTATTTGTGTGTTTCTTCTTTTCTAGCCTATCCTCCCCATCTCTTGTGACTCAATCAAGCTGAGCCTGGGTGATAATGAACAGTGGAGTAATCATAAGCTCTCATTCCATTTATTTAAATTTTAGAGGAAAGAGTGCCCAATAATGTGTACTAGTCAACGTTAAGAAAAATTAACCATGTGACAGATGCACACAGTACTAGTCAAGAAGTTGACAGAAACTACCGCTAAAAGAGAATTATAAGTATTTCCTCAGTTATTTTTTTATTAACTCTTTACACACTTGCCTTAAAAGGCAGAAGAACTGAATATCTCCTCAAGACAAACTGAAAAACACAGTAAATATACCTGAATTGTGTAGGACTCAACATGCAGGTAACGCAGTTAATCCAATAACTTAAGTCATGGTCTAAACCACTTCAAAAAAAAGCTCTGTAACAGTAAATTAGGGTTAGTATTGCAGCTTCTGAAGAAAGCTTTGAAATCCATGATAATATGGAGAACTCTGCTGCAACAGAATAGGGGCTGTTCTAATTATAACCTCTATTCATATTTTAGCATACTCCTCCACCACCCACACCTCTACTTTCACAGTGTCTGTGTTTTGAGAAGAAAAAAACACTTCCAGATTTTTGAGGAGATTTATCTATTGTAAATAGGAGAAAAAAAAAAAAAGAAAAAAGCAGCATTTTTTTCAAGATTATTCAGACACTCACAATGAAAAAGCTCTGGCCTCACAAACTGAATTTGTTAACTTTGGGAACATTTCTGATGAGCTGTTTACATTTGAGTGACTTACTCATATCTTTATTCAACTTTATTTGCAGAAGCTACACACTTATATGTTTTCTATAAATGAAATCCCATTCAATCAATGATATCTCTAATTTAATTTTAAGAAATGCATCAAATCTGAACTAGCCAGCCTAAGAGGGGCTGTGGCATAATTTGCAAACTCTGATGAGAATCAAAGTAATAATGCTGTGGGACTTCAACCACAAGCCACGGCTTAAGTTAGTGTAAGTCATCATCTGTTAATCCAATCACTTTGGGCTCCAGGACTGTGGCTAAACTGGGTAAAATAACTGGCAGCAATGCTTAGAACCATAGAATCATAAGGCTGGAAGGGACCTCTCAGATCACCGAGTGCAACCGTGCCTGCCTCCCCACTAAACCCTGTCCCTAAGGGACTCATCTTGCAGTGAGGAGAAAGGCTGGGAGCACACCAAGCCAAATCGAGGCAAATGTTCCGGCAGACTTTCTCTGTCAAACAAATTCATTGGTGCTTAGTTTTTAACGGGACAGTCTTAATGAATTTAACACAAATGGCTCTTTCTCTAAAGGCCAACTAGCATATGGATTTATACTTATAAAGCTAGAGCTAACTATAGACTTTTTTCATGCTTTTTGGCTATTCTTATCATTAAAGTGGAAAATTACATACAATATGATATTAAGGTAAAGAAATAGTTTTCTCATCCTAGCAAGAAGTCTCAGTTACTGATTTTCTCATTTTAAAATAAACGTCACCAGTAATCTTTGCCAGCACTGACTGGCCACGATCAGTCGCTCAGCAAACAGCTCAGCATTTTATTGTCTAAAGGGGATTTTAATTACTTATCTATGAGTATTTAAAGAGTTTAAATTGCTGAGGGTTTACTTGCACTGGACACAGAAAGAGAATGACCAGAACATTCCCCTCAGGGGACCCAAGACACACATGGGGACTCTCCAACCTCCACACATCAGCACCTGGTCCAGCTGGCAGGTCTGAAGAGATCCCCCACCAAATGGCCCAAGGAAACACACTCCTGCTGGGCAGGACTTTGCCAAGGAGAGCAGTTTGCAAGGAGAGACACAGAGGAGAGGGATCTGAGATGAAGGAGGTGGCCAGGAGGACCACTGTTATCCCACTCAGGAAGTGACTGGGTAGACCTTAGTGCCTTCCCATCTGTGCCTGGGACTGCAGTCTGGATCATTAAAAAATCGTATTTTTCATGTGTGAATATCTTTGTGATTGCAAAAAGAAAACCTATGAGAACAAAGGCATTACACCAAAACTTTCTCTCAGTTTATTCTAACGTTGGGCTAGACATCACATTAGCAGGCATCCTCATGGTCAAGCCTGACATTCAAGCTAGTACTGTAGTCTAATCAAGTTTCAGGAGTGAAGTCCAGTGTACAGAGTGTTCTTATTTGCAGAAGTGTATCCGTTTAGGTATGAATTCAGTTACACTAGAAAAAAATTATAAAAAACTTTACCGTGTTTTGGTCTGTCACTATTCATTCCATAGAGAAAGAAATCCACACCAATTATCCCAAAAGACAGTGTTCCCTTCAGTGCGGGCTAGAATCTTGATGCAACTGTAATCAGGTTTTTCTTGCAGAAGGCAAGGAGACTTCATTAATTTGCAGTATTTCCAGATGTGACCGTCTACCGAGGTTCTTGGCCACTGAGAATTATGCTTCTTGTTCATTGAAAAGTCAAAGACCTGTCATAAAGCACAAAGATGACCAAATGTTTGGCGACTTGTAAACCAGCATGTGATTTCCATACTTGGCATGTCTGTCAAGGCAAAGGGCATCCATCTCCCTACCTGATGGTGAGCGTATACACACGTGGGAGGGGACACAACGTATGTTTTATCCTTCTGTTAGTAATTCTAGGTTTGGATATTCATTCTAAGACACAACAGCTTCCATAAATACGGGAGGAAATTGAAAGTACAGTAGAAATTAATACCTTTTCAGTTCAAGCCATTCTCTTTTCTTCAGAAGCTACACTGAAATCTCTTTTTAAGTTTCACTCTGGCTGAAATAAAGCCTAGAATTTTTATTAGTTGCTAAAATGAAATAAATTCTTTTACTCTTTCTCTGCTTCCCTAATGAAGCTGGATCACAAAAAGATAAAATAAGAGAAATTTTACTTCATCTAAACATGAAGTACAGGACAGAAATGGCAATTATACGAAAAATATGTGGTGATTCACGTATTAGACCAGTAATTGGTTAAGATGAAAAATAGGGAACCATTATAATCACTTATATTGAAGGAGCTCTTGCTTCTGAAAGAAAATTTGTTGACAGAAAAAAAGAATATTTAAAAAAATATTCAACACAAATATGCACTATTTACAGCAGAGGGATATTGTAAATTCTTCCTTTTTTTTCTAAGTCTGTATTATTAATAATATCCAAACACCCCAGTTAATTTTCTAGCATGAACATACTCAGGCCTCACAAGAAACCCAGAATACTCCCAACTAACAATTTTCTCAGCATCTTTGAAGGTATAAAAGAGATTCTGGAAGCCCTGAGAAAGACCAATAGAACACGGTCTTATCAAGCAAACCAGGTATTGCGGAAACTAAAACCGTCTTCTCCAATAGAAGTAAGTATTCAGCTCCGGAATCCTAAAAATATGTAAGACTGTCAATATAGAACAAAGCCGTCAATAATAAGAGAATAAGTAAAAGCTTAATTTTAATCCATTAAGCGAGTTCATTTCTTTGATCACAGTTATCTAATGGAAAGAGCATTTTAAGTTAAACAGTTTAAGGCTAAAATCTGGGCCAAATTGTTCTCTGTCTTTTAAAGAAATTCACAAAATAATATTATTCATCTTCCTATCAAATCCTGGTTTGTTTTTCCTTGCCTGAGGTCAGGTCGACATGCATCTCCCACAAACCTATGCACCATTGTAGTTTTCCCGTGAGACTCAGTTTCGGAATAAAGCCCATCCAGCCACCGCGTTCACCCGCTCCCGTATGGCAACAGCTACTCTGTATTTGAATATTTAGTTTAATCTTACAGCACACAAGATCTTACGAAAGACACTACAGAAACTGGTTTCCCACCTTCACATTTCCATCAAAAGATCCAGTTCCCTCTTGCCTTTATCAGCGACAAAACCAGTACTCTGCAATTTCATGTTTTATGGGAAAAAAGCGTTGAGGCTCTTTTTAAAAATTAAACAGACTGGTGTGAATTCAGGTCTAAGGCTCCAGTATTTTGTGGTAACTGATCTTAATTTTGTGTATGAGAAAAAACTATATTTGTTTTATAAGTTTTATTTAAAACTAAGCTAATAAAACTAAAAAATAATTTTATTTTTCCTATTTTTTGCCTCTCACTTGGCATCCTGAAGTTGCTCTGGGCGTTTTCTGTGTGAAGGACAAGAGAAAGAGAGACAAGACATCGTGGCTTTTGCCACTGACAGCCTCTTTGATTTGACAGACTGTGTTACTTACTACTCCATGTGTCAGAACATCATTCCTCACACACCAATATTCAGTATCTGCAAAGAGCTTAGGGCCTTCTGTTAAAGGATGTTCAGAGAAGAATCGGACAGGTAAAGCCAGGACACATGGGTTTTGGCCATCCAGGCTGTGGATGTGGTGTTCCTGGACTTCAGCAAGGTCTTTGACGCTGTCTCCCACAGCAACTCCTGGAGAAGCTGGCAGCCTGTGGATTGGACGATAATGTTCTGTGCTGGGTTAGGAATTGGTTGGATGGCCGTGCCCAAAGGGTGGTAGTAAATAGCGTCCCATCCAGCTGGCGGCTGGTCACTAGTGGCGTCCCCCAGGGTTCGGTGCTGGGCCCGGTCCTGTTTAATATCTTTATTGATGATCTGGATGAGGGGATCGAGTCCTTTACCAGCAAGTTTGCAGATGACACCAAGCTGGGAGGGAGTGTCGGTCAGCTGGAGGGTAGGAGGGCCCTACAGAGGGACCTTGACAGGCTGGAGAGATGGGCCAACTCCAATAGCATGAGGTTTAAAAAGTCCAAATGC
>VWPV01019265.1:29055-48518 GCA_013389885.1 Geococcyx californianus
CAACTGCCTGAAGGGAGGCTGTAGTGAGGCAGGAGTGGGGCTCTTCTCTCAGGCAGACAGTGACAGAACGAGAGGACACGGTCTCAAGCTTCGCCAGGGGAGGTTTAGGCTCGACATTAGGAAGAAGTTCTTCACTGAGAGGGTGATTGTTCATTGGAATGGGCTGCCCGGGGAGGTGGTGGAGTCACCATCCCTGGAGGTGTTTAAGGAGAGATTGAATGAGGCTCTTAGTGCCATGGTGTAGTTGACAAGTAGGAGTAGGTGTAGGTTGGGTCATAGGTTGGACTTGAAGATCTCAAAGGTCTTTTCCAACCTTATGATACTGTGATACCTTTGGTGACTTCTAGGAAGAAGGTGAGTATCTATTAGGTAAGAAGATAGTGTGTTATGAGGATATTAGATAACCCTTTCTGTACGTAACTACCATGACATTTGGTAGGCAATAGTCTCCTCTCAGCTTGAGATGTCTACCTCTCAACCAACCACAACATTTGATTCTTAGACCAGATTTAAAACCATAAGGTACAGCACAGGTATTGCAAGAGCCAAAGCAATACAGAGGGAGATGCACTCAGATCTGTTAATGCTGTTTAAGTAGCAAGAGAAGTTAGAAACTGCAAATTTCAAGATTAACTTCAAAATATGAATTACTATGGGATCTGATCATTGTTTAAAAGAAAATACATAGTATACAGATAGCCAAATAGGCACAGCTTCCAGCACAGTATTATGAAAATCTGCATTTTATAGAACAAAGATAACATGAAACCACAAAATGAGAGGAAAGAGGTTCCTAGTTCTTCCTCGGACAGTCTTTTGACTAGTTACATACAAGACGCTACGTGGAAATTTTCAGTTTTCTATTAAAATTCAAACTCATAGGGCTGCTTTCTCCTCCACATTATCATCCTTAGGGCCCGTTTTATCTTTTGCAAGGGACAAGCACAAATTCCACCACTGCTCTATTAAACTCCTGCTGCAATGATGAATAACTGGAAGGCTGAAGCTGCCTATTGTTACTGTGGTTACCAAAGTTTCCTACCCACTGAATCATGTTCCAGTCTGGATATTTCAAGTTTTTTACTGGCAGTTGTATTTTCTTTCCTCTTGGCTGTTATTCAGACACAGATGTTTTATACCTTTAGAACAGTCTTTGACTTCCATCCTCTGGCCAGCGTCCCGGGATACACCCCTTCCTCCTCTGCAATTCATTACAGGGGCTTGTATTTACTCCAAACCTTATTCCATAATACCAAACTCTGCAGAAAGATTGGTTCTTGCAGTGGAAGGAAGTGAGTTACCAAACGGAGAACATCAAGCATTTTCCAGCCAATCCATCTCCAAGAGCATTTGTGGAAACTTCGTACCAGAGCATTCTGATCTACTGAACAGCTATAGATTAACTGTACAAAGCATTGCAGGGCGAGCAATATAAAGAAGCACTGGGCATTCTAAACACAATAAACAGCTCTGAAGTGGGCAGATTTTTTCATCCTGCTTGGTAAACAATACATCAGCAGCAGAACAACGCTGCTTCTCTGCACTGTTTTGATAATAAAATCGGCCCTTGTTCTAGAGAAATCAAATCTGCAGCTTTAACCGAGGGTAAGTGTGCAGCTGGACCAAACTAAAAAATTATTGAAAATTATTTAATTATTGAAAATTATTTAATAAGTTCATTCCTGTGTTATATTTCTATCTAGATTATAGCGAAACTAGTAGAGCAAGAATTTGATGGAATCAAATGCCATCTTTGATTGCATCTGCTTTGCAGCTGCTTACTTTCAAAAAATGCAGTGCCAATTCCACTATATATATATAATGTATATAAAATATATCAGGTAAAAAGATATATTTTTATCTAATATTAAAGTGCAACAACTTGCTTTGATAAGAAAGTTCAAACAACAGTTCCTTACTTGCATCTCCCCCTGCGTTTTTTCTCCATGGTACGTATACACCATCTAAAGCGTTTTGTTGGGTTCCTTTAAAATTAGCAACAATTGTACTGAGCTTTTAAAGTGAAGCAAACCTTTGAATCTTGACAGGATTTAATTACACCCATCTTTTACTTGACTTAATTTTAAAATCACTGCCCTTGGGGTGGGTTGGTGGGAGGTGCAAGGCAAGAATAGCTGAAGAATCAATGAATGACCTAAGGCATTAATCAAACTCAGACTGGGGGAAGTTATAAAGACTCTCTGAGGAGTTACTAAACACCGATTTGCAAGTTCTAATGTAAGAACAAAGTTAAAAAAAATACCCTTAGCATTTTCTAATATTCATATCCTTGGGCAACTGCAAAATTCAGAAACTAATTTACTGGGTACACCTTTTTAAATTACTAGGATGTCTTTAAGAATAAAATGTTCATCCTTTTGCAAATTATTCAGGAAAACTTTTAAGTCTTGGGAGGGACCTTCCTGAAAATTACTTTTCATTGACTCTGTCTTTCATGTTTTGTTGGATTTCTGTTATAAGGCTATGACAAATTTAGATAAGGAGAGCGTCACGGAAGCACTATTTGAATGCCTGAATCAGTTTATCAGTTAATTAAGCCGTTAGAACTGTTCAAATAATTCATTTTTTCATAGGGGTACAAACATTAGAGAACAAAATTCCTTGTAAAACAAACATATAAAATTATTTTATGCAATTTTAAATTATTTTTTAAATTTTCCTTTTAAAGCAGTATTTTTACTATCAAATGTAAGGCTTTAAGCTCACAAGAGTTCAAATGTTTTGCTTAGATTAATTCAAAGAGAGATTTCTTGACCTTAGGTTTTTTAATTTGGCAGGGCTGAAATAATTACTTTAATGCAAAAACCTGTTCAGATTAACTTCAGTAGAATAAGTAGTGCTCCACAAAGGGCATTTCTGAGATGACAACAGAAATCCTGATGACTTTGGAGCTTCACAAAGAATAAATTTTCATCACAAAATAAGAGACCAGAAGTAAACTGGGAATCGCTCAAGTTCATAGTATCGTAGAATACTTTGGGTTGGAAGGTGTTTTACAGGTCATCTGGTCTAACTCCTCTGCAAGAGCAGGGACATCAAAGATGTTTAAAGCAGTTGCAAAGAACCAGGGAGGAAATTGTTCACCACGTCCACTATAGCTAGAGAAAAAGGAATGGAATTACGTCACAGCAAGGAAGATTTAGGTTGGAAAACCTCAGGTAAGGGAGAAGGTTGTGCCTGGGAACGGGCACGCAATCTGGTCGCTTACAAGTCATTCAGAGTTACATGGCTCCAGTCGGGGCCCTCAGGGTTCCCTCTACATGAGGTCTATATATTGGGGTAAAAGATCGGCTTCTTTTGTCTCCTGTTGACCAACAACGCAGCCAGTTTTCATCATCAGTAGAAGAGAGAAACACGCACATGAATGTTTTTAGGAACATCTCGCAGAACATCCTGGGGCTGCAGGGTTCCCTGCCCAACACTCTAACCACCCCACCTACCCCAGCCCTTTGGAAGACATAAAAAGCTAGAAACTTCAAAAAATTAATAGAAGAATCAGCAAGAGTCAACAGTAATTTGACAGATGTTTGCATTTTTCATTAGATGTAAGTAATTAAAATACCTTTTTTCATAGATTTATCGATAACTTAAAAAGCAATGTGAGATTCTGGTACATCCGCATGGACAGGGAATACTAAAAATAGAGCTTTACTTCAGTATTTCTTCCACCCAAGCAGACCAAACCTACCTTTCTCAAATTTTCCTAATAAATTGCTGATTAGATATTCATTGTATTAAAAGAAAAAAACACACTGCATAATGAAAACTAATATTTTGTAATATCCCATCTGCCACCGTGTATTATTTCAGTTTTGCTAAACCATGGTTCTTAAGGTGACATTAACAGCAGACCGATTTACTTACTCTTTAAAAGGAAAATATACAATTTTAATTCCATTTGCTGTTTTGTGGTGCCTTTTTAGCTCAGCTTTGACAGAAAGGAAGTCAGACATTTGGATAAATGAGCTAGCTTGATTGAATATTGATAAGCCAATTTTTAATTTATCAAGGTTATCTAGAGGTGTTAACCTGATGCTGCATACTAACAAGAAATATCAACACGCTAAGTGATGTGTGCAGTGAAATATTTCTTTGGGGAAACAGCTCCGGATGGACTGGGATTATTAAAATTAGAACCTTGCAATTAGGATCAAGCGACTTCCCAAAGGGAAATTAAAACCAGGTGAGAAGTGTGAGAGAGGCTGAGATGAATAGGTGGCAAGTTCTACACTTTGCATAGACTGCAAGATAAAAACCACATCAAATCAGTGTGGATGAGAGAGAGGGAGAGAACTACTTTTGTAAAAAGTTGTTAACATGGCACAAAAATATTGCTAATATTTCACTTCCCCAAATTTGCACAGCAAGACAGATGACCATTACAGACCTTACAATACACTCTCCACATTGCCAAAAATCTGCAAGGTTCGACCGCTCCTCACAAGAGACAAGGTCCAAACAACTGAAAGCAAGCAAGCAAACATTATTCCTCAGCCTCTGGAAGTGAGAAAAGAGCAGGATGTATTGTAGCAAGAATAATACCAAAAGAATATGGGAGGTTACAAAATAAGTGCACCGATTCCTCTCTTGCCTCATAGCAAAAATGTAATAAAATGATATTTTGTAGCAGCACTGGACCAATCACAGATGTTTGCATTTGTTCATTAGAAATAAGTAATTTGAATACTTCATTTCATAGATTTATCGATTACTTGAAAAGCAATGTGAGATTCAAGTACATCAGTGTGGACAGGGGATACTAAAAATAAAGTTTTCCTTCAGGATCTCTTCCACTCGTTCATCTGCACCCATAAATGTATGGGGCATACGGATTTAGATAGTGTTCTTCCTGACTTGGACCATAACCAACTTCTTTCATCAATTGTTCAAATGCTTCCTGCTAATATTCTCTCCGAGTTCCATAGTTTGTAAAAGATAAATGCTGTAGCTGATTTACGGTTCAGAGACAGACATGAAAAATGTTCTTACAGCTTTTTCCCCCAAATGGGAATATAATTGAGCAGATGCCGGAGAATCTATGGATCTCCTCATCGCATGCAGCGTCCTAGTAGCGTATTTTTCATCTTTTCATATTCTACGTGCTCCTGTTATTTTTCTCCTGCATGAGACCAATTACTCCCTAGTTTGATGTACACACTTAGTTCAGAGGTTTTTTGATTCTTCTTTGTTGATCTAAAATAATATCCCCATACCTTGTTAACTTTATCTTTCATTAGGGTTTATCCTGCTTGCCTGTTCAAAGGCAAATCCTATTAAACCCAAGGCTGTCAACCTTGGCGAGTAGTTGAATTGTCTCATTCATGACTTCACAACCCATTACAATTCTGCACAAGTGACGCTATATTAGCTGCTCGTGCTTAGGACAACTGAACACCACCACCGTTTGTGAAATCTGCTTTTCCATCCCACCTCTGCCCCCTCCTTTGGGGACACCCGTCCAATTGGACAGTCTGATATCGAAATAGGTCATTGAAAAATATTTTTTGATTCTATCTTAGCACCTACCTATTTATTCTACCATTTCCAACGTAAATGACAGTATAGTTGTAAGTGCATTATTATTCCTAAAAGCTTATCTTCATGTTTGCATACAAAATCCATTGCATTTCTTATTTGTTTTGAAAATAATGATGTTTCAGATGGTTACACCAAAGAAATAATCCAG
The DNA here is from genome assembly GCA_013389885.1 of Geococcyx californianus. Lineage (NCBI taxonomy): Eukaryota > Metazoa > Chordata > Aves > Cuculiformes > Neomorphidae > Geococcyx > Geococcyx californianus. Next base: position 34,763 of record VWPV01019265.1, read on the forward strand.
GGTGTTTCTTACGAAATAAATGCCACCCCAATCCCAGATCAAACATTCATAATCAACATGTGCAAATAATGAGCAAATAATTAACAAATATGCTATTAATGTGCAGCATCTAAAACTACAATTTTGAGAGAGATTCTGAATTATTGCACTCATTGCATTATGAATAAACCCATCAAAGTCAAGATAAAGGAAAAAGATATTACTATACTTGAACAAAGGTAACTCCTGCTAAAGAAATTGCTTAATTTTTTTCTAGGTTCCATAAACTATTTCATATTGCCATAAGTATTTATGCTTGTACAGTATATGTTTTTAACTTGCAGCTAAGAGACTTCACTGACACAAGTTTGTATTTGTCACATCTCCCTTAGAGAGGATGCAAAGGAGCATAGTGAAGCTGGAACTGGTAGAGGAATAGTCTGAATTTAATCTCTTTTGAATGACCCATACTACTGTCACGATTCAATTCCTCTTATCTCTTAGGCTATATTAATTGGGAATAGAAATCTGAAATATTAAATTGACAATGCAGAGCTTTTAATTTCCTTCAGACATTATCCGACTGCATCAATTTGCATAGCTCTGAGAACCAGTCTGTGTGAATTAATGATGCATTTCCATATCTGACTGATAAAGATAGAGGGACGTGACAACGTTTACATCTGATACTATTAGAGTCTTTTCAATGATAATCATTACCAAGTCCATTAATGAGAACATATTTCCCCGGGGCACTATGGCCATTTGACATTGTAATCTAAATCTATACTCTTCAGAAACTCTATTCAGAAAGCAATAAAGTCCCTGAACTATGTAAAGGCTTTCAGCCAAGTTATGTTACTGAGCAAAAGAGGTGACGGAGACTTCCTTCAATATTGGCTGCAGAGAAGATTAAAATGTACAATTAAGGGTGTCTATGGTTGTCCTTTGTTTTTTAACAGATAATTGCTTTAGAAATATATTGGCTGAAAGCTGCATCCCAATGTCTTCAAATAACTAAGCCAAACACACTCAGACCCTTGAATTTTAGAAGGATGTTTTTAACAGGAATAACAAAGTCCAGAAATGCATCACATTGATGAATATAATCACCTAAAAATAATGACTCTGACAAGTTAAAATAGAAATCCTAGGGAGGTTTAGATTAGACCTTAGAAAGAAATTCTTTCCTGTGAGGGTGGGGAGGCCCTGGCCCGGGCTGCCCAGAGCAGCGGTGGCTGCCCCATCCCTGGAGGTGTTCCAGGCCAGGCTGGATGGGGCTTGGAGCCCCCTGATCCAGGGATGGAAATGGGTGACCTTTAAGGTCTTTTCCAACCCAAACCTTTCTATGATTCTATGAAGTCTATACCATAACTTAGGCGGATTTGACTGAAATAAGAACTAGTACAATATGCAATTCCTTATTCATCAGCAGATGAAATAAGAGTTCGGGAAACAGAATTATTCTTCTGTTTCCTCTTAAGTCTTTCGCAGACAGCCTGGGAGATTATGCACAATACCTAAGTCTGAATTCAGTTTCCTTAGCCATATTGTAATTTCAAGGCTAATTTCCTAGAGGGGAAAATATGCTTTAAAAATTATTCTGTGCTGCTCTTAGTTGGAAAGGAGAACACATTGTCAACAGTCACATTAAGAACATCAGACTTCTGCAGCTATTATTACTCTCTAGGAACATTTAAAAACAGAACTTGAAATTTCACATAATATGTTATAATTTACTCCAGAATCATCAAGGTCGCTTCTAAGCAACTGCTTGTTAAATGTTACATACAGAAACGTAAAGGGAGTTTTGCCTTATAAAATACAACGAAGCATTTTAAAATCCAAATCCCTTCCCTCCCTCCAAGGAAACAAATTCTTTTTTTCCTGGAAACCAGCATGCCGCTAGATTCAGCCTCTGTTTGCCAAATGTGAGTCTGGATGAATGTTTCACAGCGAAGGCATAATACCTTGGAAAGAGAAAACACACATAGCGAACCTGACAAGAACAGCAGTGCACGCAGGGCCCAGCCATGGGAACAAGCACCGTGCCAAAACTAATCACATCCAAAAAAGTACAACTCCTTCCCATTCATATCTGGTGCTTGCCAATGGTGCTGACAACTTTCAACATGAAGCAATATATTAAGAGGGGTTCTTTGAAACCTGCAAAGAGATTGAAGGATGGTGATAAGTCTCCTCATAGGCAGCTGAAGCAAGAAAGGACCACGAATTTTCTGAAATGCACTGAAAAACCTGCATCAGCCCACAAAGGCACCCGAACCATGTTTGTGGCAAGTCACAGGAAAAGCTGAATTCAAAGTTCCCAGTGAAATGTATCTTCCCCAGCATATTCAGCCACCTGCAGTATTCTAACAACGCTGGCTCTCATCCTCTGTTGCACAAATGCTAGGCAGAGCTCTGCATCAACACTTCTGCAAACCCACTTGAATTTGAACTCTTAGGGAAAGCACTTTAAAAAAAAACCTTTCTAGGTTTTCACTGTGCATAACTTAATCTTTTTTCTTTATACTTACTGAGTGGTATTAACTTTTCTTGGCAAATCAACTGCCTCTTTTTATTTTTTACTGTCTCACAAGAGCTTCTGCAAACTTCAGCGCATCTGTTGCCTCAACCAAGTGTTTCTTATATACATCTCAACGTCCGTTTGGGATCTGCAACTCTAAAATCAGATTTAATTTAAGATTTATTGAATCATCATCGTGACATTATTTCTTTAAAATGTTACACGCAATGAAGAATCATCACCTTCCAGTTCTATTTCAAGAATGGCATTAATTGTCATCGGGTTTTGTGATCCATTGCATTCTACTTGGGAGTCTACTAATGCATGACTTGTACTACTAAACTGTCTTGTGAAACTTGGCACCTTCTTAACAAGGCCATCCTTGGCAGGAGCAAACCTTCCATGGTAATAAAATAGTAGAGAGATATATAATTACTTTTGGGCAGTTAACTTTCATTATCATCCCACGACTCCACTGAGTCAGTATTTGATGAGTGTCATTCATCATAGGCAATGTCTCCAAACAGGTTGACTCTGCAAGACAGGAAAGAAGCACGGTTTAGTGACTTAGGAATAATAAGAAGAAACATAAAAAGGGAAATGAAAAAGAGGAAAGAAAACAGCATGCAATGACATAAAGATTTGAAGGAAGAGAAAACAGAAGACAATAGAAAAAGTGGGAAGGCAAAACCAGCTGGAAGGTAGCAGAATGGGAAAGAAGTCCAGAGACAAATGTAGGCATGAGTACTTCTCTGCTTAGGGAGAAGCAATAGGTGGTTATGTCAAGTGTCCAAATCTAGCTATATACACAGAGAATTGCTAATCTGCCGTGCAGTCTTGTTCTTTAGTTTGTGGGGGTCACTTCAAAAGTCAGGCTCTTTGAAAATCTCTTTAAACTGAAGGGGACACTAGTTTTCATGGACAATAGCTCCCTGAAGTGTGTAGATTCTACTAGAAAAAAGAAGTCAAATCCAAAATACTTAAATCTGACTCTCTGGATTGGCTTTTCTGGATCCCCACACACATTCTGTGCAAATCACTTGGCAGTCCATTTTGGCTGGAGGAGTTGGCAGGTTTTGGCTGCTCACAGTCTCAAAAAAACCTTTTAGTAACTTTTGTTAACTTCTCTGAATGTGATTATAAATGAACCTTTTCTCCTCTTCTAAAGCACCAGCCGTACCGGCAGTACACAGAGCTTTAGACAGGATTATATTTAGCAAGGCTGTCGCTGCAAATATTACTTTTACAGTCTCAAATGTCATCTTAAAATCTGAACACCTGCGAGTCTCTGATATGGTTACATCAGTTGTGATCGGTTCACACAACGATAAACTGTCAAGTCTGTTGGGTTTGTGCTGTTTGCTGCTTATCTTTGGCGTTCTGTAGTCTGCGACAGCTTTATGGGAATGCATTATTTCTTGGGAAATTTAAGATCTGCACAGCCTTTGCAACGAAAGACAATATTCTCCAGTGTTGTGAACAGTAAAAAAAGGCTGTAAATGTATTCAGAAGCATGAAACTGAGCAATTTGTTTCCTGATTTCAATGTAAATAAAGTGTAATATAGGACACGCAGAACTGACTGCAGATCCCGTGTTCTTATGCTGTTGGCATACACTTGTTGCTTTGTACCTGGGAAACCAAAGTTGCATAGCATCATAGAATGGGTTGCTATAAGGTATCCTCAGAGCTTCTCTTCTCTATGCATAATTTTGTATGTCTGACTGACAAAATCATGAGGCAAGAGCAATTTTGTCATTTGCGTCCTGGTTTATTGTGATATCTGAAGCTACAGTTCCTTATAGCCTCCCAGGATCCAAAGAGTACATATGAGCATTTTGATTTTCAGACTTACTGCTGAGGTTAAGATTGGACAAGTATTCCTGGTAAAATATTTGCCTTCCCAATTTATTCTCACAATGATTTTCCAGGCAATTTTTGATACTAAAGGCCATGCAGATTTCCAAAGCTGTCAGAGAAGAGATGTCAGATGGTAGAAGCCTTCCCACCACCTCGTGAAGTATGAAAATTTGTAACAATTCATTCCTGAACCAAGACTTAAGCTGAAATTTAATTTTATCTGAAGTTCTACCTTTGTGAAACTGTAGAAAAAATGAAAGGCAAAGACTACACTCAAGTATCCTGAGATTGTGCTGTTTTGAGGAATTTATAATAACAGAAGACAGCCTGAGAACAGGACTTGGGTACAAATCCGCATCTCAGAAAGGCACTCCAAACACTTGGTCCAAAACTCCTTCTCCAGGGTGTTGGCCAATTTTTCCATTCTCTTCCTATTTTTAATTATGCAATTGATGCAAGAGCTGACTCCCAAATAGGACAAAAATGTAAGCCCTAACAGAATAAGGCATTTTCTAAAACTACTTCTGTCCTCTTTGATGGAAAGAGATTTCAACGTTCTTCTGAAATGAGAAATTACTTTAACAATGAGCTCATTTAAGCTTTTTATTCAATATCAAGCCTAGAATTACTTGAAAAATCTAAGTTCATCCTAGCAACCAACTGCATCCCACAAATAACTTTCTAGATAGGTAGTTTCAAATCTTTGAAAATAACAACTACAATATGACATAATTGCAAGGGATAGTTTGGTAGTAGAGAGAATATAATTACATGGTATTTCATATCTGAGTCATCCTGGGTACAGAAATGAAAGAAAGCAATAAAAATTAGTCCATCATAAGCTTAAAATATTCTAGCCAATAAATTTAAAGAGTCAACACGCTTTACATATGTGTGCGACAAGCAGCTCCTGGTAAATTATGCAGCACCTGGCAAATATTGCTAATTCTCTTGCACCTAAGTTAATTGCAGATTCCAGCAAGCAATCAGATATGATTAAATTACAATTTTGGAAGCCATCAAATAGTTCAGACTGAAGTAAGAGAGCTTAAAATAGACCTTTAAAAGGTAGAACTAATTAGGCAAATTCTTAATTCTACCTTTTTTCTTGGCTTCAGAATTGCAGGGAAAAAATTTCCTTCCAGAGCACCTTGTGAAAAGCAGCTGTAATCACTGGGGCTGTACAGGTAACCCCTGAAAGCACAATTTTAACCTCCCATGCAGTATTTCTTTTGACCTCCTTTATGGGCCAAAAAGAAGTATTCTACAGGTAGGAAATCAAGATTTATTTTTTTTTAACTGGGTCTTCACAGCGCCTTAGGACAACAGGTCCAGGTGCTGCAGGGTATTTGAGTATGAGCTTCTCTAAAAAGGGACTAATGAAGTTAGGGTATGCTGGAATATTCTGAAATAAAGAGGTGGAAGGAAGCAGCTAAGCAAGCAGTGTTACTTGAGAAGAGACAGTCAGCATGGACAGATGAAAGCAGGAGGTCAGAAAACTCTTGAAATTCATTTGGGAAGCTGTCTTCAATAATGCAATTATGAACTACTTCATCTTTCTCTCTGACACCTCCTTGCATCCAGGCCCATTTTCTGAAATAACCTGTTCCTCACTGACTTTAACAGTCGCCTCTTACTTAGACTTAGAACTGCCCCCCTTAGTGACCCAGGTCCTGACCTCCTTTCCACCTCCTGCTTCCATTTCTAATATAGAGGCTGGATCCAGAGACTCCAGTTAAACTACTGAGCTCAAGGAAGGTTTTCATCATGTGAACCTAAAACATAACAAAGCTTATCCTGAACCGAGCGACAAGGATATTCTTCTGCAGTAGAAACACAGACACCTGGAAACCGAATAAAGACCATTCGGCTGTAAATGCAGGTTTTTATGTCATCGATGATAGCAAGAGATAACTTTGTACACCCAAGCTAGGTAGTATAACCATGCTGTAATAACCACTATTAACAGTAACAGCCACATTTTTCCTGCTCGATACTCTAGGTCATTGCACCCCACCTAAAGGCAAGTGGCACGTGCTTTAGGCAGAGATAAATCTCAGTTCATATTCAGAATCTATTTAATGCCACAGGATCTTCCAATCTTTTGTAATTGCCAGCAAAATAAAAGGTATATTTTAAACCTCCAAAAATATATGAATATGTTTTAAAGGTTAGGAACACTGTGTATACATTGAAAACTGAACAGCTAGAGAAAAAGCCAGGTGTGTATTTTATTTTTAATAATATATTGCTAATACCTTTCCCATTTTTCTCCTTCAATGGAATAAAACTATTTTACTATACCAGTACTTCATCTTGAGGGAAAGTACATACAGTTTAGCATAAAAAACTGAAAAATATTAAATAACACTGAAAGTCTCCTAGATCATGAGTTGTTCTAGCTAAAGCTTGGGCACTTGTAAAGCAGCAGCAACCAACTCATTTACTGAGCAGTATATTTTCCTCACTTGTGGCATATTATTTGTTCATCAGTTTAGTATTACTGAGCCCGAGAGTGGAGTATTTCTGATGAAGACAGAAAGGACAAAGTGTGGGTGGGTAGACACAAAGTACTCGTACATGCCAGACTGCCTGATTAGACAAAAAAGGAATTACTCACAAATGGGACCTCTGAGGAAATTATTAAGCACAACTGTGCTTCCCAGTCCTGTAAAAATTAGAGTGACAGCTTCCACTCCATTGCAGGTAGAACCAGCCTAAGCAGCACATTAAGTTTTTCTAATTTCCATGAGTCATTTAGCACTGGTAGAGGCCCTGATCTTGCAAGATATACCCTTAGCAGCTGTGAACTTCATCATGACAGATCACATGAAAAAGCACTGATATCAGTATGTTAGACAAGATTAGTTACTTAATGTAATAGTTATGCCAAAAGTGGGTCTAGAGGAGCTCCCAGAGGCCTCTTACGAAAACTTGTCCATCAGACTGAGGGAAGAATGGATGGTCTCCTGGTCTTAGGTTGAACCCATTTCCTCTGGAGACTCGCAAACCTTTTCAGTACAGAGTACTTGTTAGTCCCAACAATATGAAAGTATACCTGATGAACTTACTGTTTGGTTTTTTAATCGACTGATTACATCAAAATACCAGTATTTATTGGAAAATTGCTAGGAGAGAGAGATCATGAATCCCCAAAATCTTTGGTCCCATACCTGCTTAAACTAGTGGAGGTACAAGTTCTGAGACTAACAAGGTGATCAGCATATTTTATATTAATGAGGAGCTCCTCTCCTCTAGAAAACTTATGTATTTCTTCAAATTATACATTGATATGTATTGATACACTGATAAATGTTGGTTGTCCTTCTCTAAAGCACATATAAACACACACACAAAATGTTACGTACATGCAAAGCTGCAAGTAAATACAAATAAACAGAGCGATTCTTACAGTGACATCTATAGATCTTCTGGATTATCTCCCCCTCAGTGTCTGAAGCTTTCTAATTGAGCTCATTGACTAAACACTGTCTAAGCTTGCAAGGTGGTCATTTATATGCATAGAAATAAATCTTTAAGGAAAATTAACACACAGTAGGACCAAGCAGAACATAGCAAGAGCAGTAGATGTGCAGTGGTATGAACATCACCACCAAAGAGATGTGAAGCAAGGTAAAAATCCAGGGAACAAATTTGATGAAGATATTTATTCCTCTCCTTGATTTTTAAAAGTGACCTCTCCTTCTCTTCTTTCGAATATCAGCTCTCCACCTTCATAAGAAATACAGCACACATCTATTTGTCTGTGAACATGGGTGGAAGGGTTAAGCATTTGCATTTCTTTTTTCTTTTTGAAGCTCAAATTCACACCCTCTTTTTAAAGAGCACCAAAGTATTGCATAATTCGATTATGACTTCTTTCAGAAATAGCGCTTGCTCTCAATTTACGCACACTAAACTCATGGCATCTCAGAGAAACAGACTGAGAACACTGCAGCTGCCCCATAAAAAAACCCAAACTGCCATGCACGCTCTCTTGTTCTCAATAAACCACTCAGCCATGAGTTTCCATGGGTTGCCATAATGAGGCAACGTTACCATGGAGCAAAGCAGAAATTAGGGAAAACAAAGGTAATCTCTTAGAAAGCCTCCTACTCTCTCAAATGAAATGGATACTGCAAGTAGAAGATGCCTCTTACCCAACAGCAGTGGATTCTGGGTCCAATTCAGGGAACTGCCCTCAGTGAACAAACCAGGCCAAACCAACACAGATACAATGCTGTCTCCAACAGAGCTCTGTTCTTAAATTACGCTTTCTTAGGGTGTACAATTGCACCAGCAGTTTTGCAGGTACCAGAGGTGCAGCTGAAACAGACTTTAAAAGACATATATATATATATATATAAAATTCATTGCACCTTATCATTAGCGTGGCCAGCAGGAGCAGGGAGGGGATTGTGCCCCTGTGCTCAGCACTGGTGAGGCCACACCTCGAGTGCTGGGGTCAGTTTGGGCCCCTCACTCCAAGGACACTGAGGGGCTGGAGCGCATCCAGAGAAGGCAACGAGGCTGGGGAGGGGCTGGAGAACAAGCCCTACGAGGAGAGACTGAGGGAACTGGGGGTGTTCAGCCTGGAGAAGAGGAGGCTGAGGGGAGACCTCATCCAGGTCTGCAACTGCCTGAAAGGAGGCTGTGACGGGGTGGGTGCTGGGCTCTGCTCACAGAGAGGAAATGGCCACAAGTTGTGCCAGGGGAGGTTCAGACTGGACATTAGGAAGAGTTTCTTCACTGAAAGGGTGGTCAGGGATTGGCACAGCTGCCCAGGGAGGGGGTGGAGTCACCATCCCTGGAGGTGTTTAAAGAACAGGTGGGTGAGTTCCTTAGGGACAGGGTTTAGTGGGGAGACAGGAACAGTTGGTCTCGATCTCAGAGGTCTCTTCCAACCTAGTGATTCTATGATTTTGCACCACGGGCTTAACATTTGGTCTGCTGCGACTTCCTGTGTTTTCTGTAATAACTTTATGTCTGTCTCTTAGTAAAACACCTCCACGGAGTGTGCTTCTGAGTTGGAAGCACTTGCTGGCTTTAGGCAAGCCTTTCCTCCAGGAACTAGAGAGATTGGAGAGTTTTCCAGCTGAAGCATAATTACAAATCTCCATGACATTGCCTAATGGGAATTTGGTTCCCAGGACTTTAACGAAGGGGTTTGTTGGGTCACTTCCCCACATGCAGACATACTCGCATGCTGCTCATATTCGTACCTGCAACTGGCAAGGGGCTTTGAAGCTGGCAGGAAGGTGATATGACAAAACCAAGCTACTGTTTTAGGCTTTCTAAAAAACTGTTAAATGGTGAATTTTCATAATTAATATCAATGCAAAATTTATATTTTTTCTTTTCTTTTGAGTTATTCTAAACACCAAAACCACTCAAACCAGCAGCTGTTTGGTCAGACTTGGGTGTTTCTGTGCTGAGAATTCTTGAAGCACCTTCTTCTCCCTATTACATATTTAAACATACATTTCATTTGGAATTCAGAAGTAGAAGGAGTAAGGTACTCATAAACCACTTTTTAAGTTTTTCAAATACAACCCTAAATGTTTGACACTACACATAAATGATCAATTAGGTTGCACAAATTAAAGTAAAAATAAATTTGTAAAAGATCAATTTAAACTCATGTCTAAAAAAATCAATGTGGCAGTAAGTTGGGACATGAACTGTCTATTCAATTACACGCCCCTTTCAGTAATTATCTTATTTACATTGGCTTAATAGCATTTATTATGGAGACAGTAGCATCACATTCAGAACAACCAGATTAATTAAAATCATGAAAGAAAGTTTCCTCATGTGGCTCCATCTAAAAGCACTTTAACCCATAATACAGAGCAATATTATCAGTACAGATCTTTGATTCGTCTCCTCAGAGTTCTTTCAGGAATGTCCACAAATACAGGCATGCAGGTACATAGAAAGGTTTTTAGGAAACGAGGATATAGCAAAGGACTGGCTGGTGCCCCACAACACAAAGTTGTTTTAACCAAAGAGCTGAACTAGAGAGCAGGCTTCTCTTTCTCGATACTGTGTGACACAGAGAAATGGCTTGGTTTTAGCAAAGCCCCATTTCTCACCTTTCAAAGAAACTAGTAACAAAAATACTTCATCTCCTACCAACCAACTGAGAAAATCAGACTTCTTGAGAGTTTTATCTTTTTTAAAAACACCCTGCTACATCTTAGTTCAAGCGTGGTCAGAGAAGAATAAAAATGTTTATCAGTAGCAGACATTTATTTATATATGTAGCATCATACCAAAAGGAATTAATTCCCTTAAATACACGGGTGATGCTTCCTGAAGTCGTCCTTAATCATAGTGGCAAAATACATACAAAACCAACTAAAACATTGGAATCTAGGTTTATGTCTATTTTTTGTTTCTATAATATCTGTATCATTAAGATCCATTTCTCTTCCAGATTCCTTCAAATGTTGCCCAATTAAGCTACAGTATAACCACCAGTCAGAATTTGATGTTCAAAAAAAACCCCTTTATATTGAAAATGAGAACTTGAGTTACAATGTTTGTTAGCAAGATAGTACAATAACATGAAATCCTACACTGAAGTTATGTGTGTTTTCAAGCTGAAAAAAATTAATTACTTTCAAAGGAGTAAAAACTTTTATGGTTACTGACATGTACAAAACCACAAAACCCCTGAATAGTTGGCTTAAAATCCAAAATATTTAGATTTCTTAAAACTGCAGTGAAACAAAAGAGTGTGTGCTGTATCCTGCAATCCAGAGTTTGTTTCCTCTACATGACAGCACTAAATTAAGAACAAAAAGTTTGAAAAAATGTGGTTAGGAAATTTGCTGGCACATCCACTGAAAGCCCATAGAGCACACATACTGCTAGACCTGACGTCAAGAAGTCAGGAATAAATCAATTCAACACAAAAACCAGCTGAAGGACTCTGACATCAGACAGAAAGTTTTGGCAACAAATTAGAAGCTTGGTTGCAGCCACCTGCACGCACGGGGGTGACGCTAGCGTTTATGAACGGCTCGCATGCTGACACAATGACACGCTTTGGGCTCTTAACCTGCTTATCTAGCAGGTTTTCTATAGTGGAAAGCACTTTTCTATCTCTGGCTATCTCAGCTGCTCTCTATGAATATTTTAATTCTTATAAAAAATACATCACCTCTCTCCTGCGCTTCTGGCTTTGCAGGGCTGCCTCAGGCATGCGTACAAGCTACATAACTTCTCTGAAGAACTGCAAGAAATGCTGATTTTATGACTGACAGGTTTGGGTTACCTGATCTAGTGGTAGGTGTTCCTGCCTATGGCAGAGGGGCGCTAGATGATCTTTAAGGTCCCTTCTGCCCCAAAACATTCTATGATTCTGTGATTCATAGAGTAAGCCTGGTGTCTTCCAGTAAATTTTATGTCATGGGATTACTTGCTGGTTTATTTTTCATCATGCCTTGCCACCTTACTTCTGAAGAACAGACATTAAGACTACAATTCTCCTGCGATCCCTGTCAAAGACTCAACCATCTCAGCCTTCCATATTTCTTTCACAAAAGGAAACCAATATCACCTATTTCATAGGACTAAATTTCTTCAAAGACTTTCTCTCCGTCTCCATATTGTCGCCATTTTCGCTCACTCTGGCTCATCTCCTACGTTACCACTGGCTCCCAAGGCTGCCTCCTTGTCTTCTTATCAAATCTCAGCAGCCTTTGCTTCCTCTAGTTTCTTTTCTCAGCCACCTTATACAGCCACTCCTAGACATATTGTTTTTCTGCATTCTTTCCTTTTAGTTCAAAGGACTGCAGGGCTAGGCAATCTCTGTAGGCACCTGTAATTTTCCACCAGCTATACAACCTGAATTATTAGAAAGTGAAAATGTGAGGCACACTAGACAGCAAGAATGGCAGCTGAACTATGTATTATTTCACTTATAATAGGGTTATTCAGGGCTGAAAGCTAACTGCATAACTTAACATAAGAAGTTTAGTAGTGAACAGTATCAAAAAGAAGAGATTTCTTAATGTTGTATTAAAATCCTTTAATATATTTATTTTAAAATGCTGGTGATCACATAAGACTTATTGCACAGTGTTGAGCTCAAGAGTTGAACCATGCTATTAACATGAGAAAATTCTATTGAGAATGTAACCCAAAATTTTCAATAGTGTAATAGATACGTACACTATCACGCTTTTCCGTTCTCTCATTTTTACGTTAGCATCTATCTGATTGCTTCACCTCACAATACAGACAGCAGGTCAGAGGCTGTGGAAGTGAAAGCAATCTAATTTCAGAAGCGTCTGTTACTCCCTTATGATTATTAATTTGGCTTTTATTCTTCCGGGCAGATAATTAAAGCAGCTTCATGCAATAGAATTGACAGTCAACTTTCACAACAAAAGATAAATCACCATTGTTACATCCTAACACATTATAAAGCCATAGGCAGTATGGAAATACACCACAGCAATGGTGTAGGAACAACTGAGATCCACCCAGTTCTTCAGCCAACTTCTTCTATCCAGGAATATACTTTAATATATTAAACCGTTCTAGTAATTTCTTTAGAGATTGAATGCTTTTTCTTAAGCACTACCACATTGAAGGAATTCTATAAAATACCACTGTTCCTGACCTTTCATTAACTTTGATTCACTGCATCTACTTTCTAGAACTGATAAGTCCAGCTTGTACTGCAGTGGTTGTTTCAGTTCTACCTATGTAATAGCTTTATTTTTGGTATTTTATCCTTTTTATTATATTTCTGAAAGAGCAGTTCTTCTACAAATAAATATAAAAAAAAATCAACAGCCAAGAATTAATTATAATTTGATAGGTTCTCCATTACAAGCCAAACAATGGAAAGAAGCAGCTGTTGTAACTGGTCGTACCTAAACTGTTAAAAAAATATAAAAGTGGGAAATCCTGATAAAAACCGCCACATATCAAGTAAAGCAGGGGTGTGCTAAAGAGTTGCCTTGGAACCCTTGTGTAAGTTGACTTGCTACTAACAGAAAAAGATTTCTGTCTTTTTTCACTCCAGCCCTTATCCCCCCAAGTATTTTAGGAGAGAACAAAGCTGGGAACGATAGGAATAAGTTCCTCCTTCACTCTGGCCATCAATGGATTTGCTAAAGCAAAGAGCTGAGGACTGCTTTATTTCTTCATGGAGATCGGCAGGATACTGAGGAAAATGAAGTGAAAAAGGGGGCCTCCCTCTTCAAAACGACGAGGAATCATTACTTTTGGGCATCAAGTTAAGGAGATGGCACAGATGGATTTAGGAAGTGGACTAGTTTATGCTATACACTATAGCAGTGAAGCACCCGCTCTCCTGGCTCCTTCAGCTGGTAACAACAAACGGTATCACAGTATAACAGTATTACAAGGT